>JACXGJ010007341.1:0-30823 GCA_016801105.1 Esox niger | reverse complement strand
AAGAATGGGACAACATTCCTATTCCTAAACTTGAGCAACTAGTCTCCTCAGTCCCCAGACGTTTGCAGACTGTTATTAAAAGAAGAGGGGATGCCACACAGTGGTAAAAATGGCCTTGTCCCAACTGTTTTGAGATGTGTTGATGCCATGAAATTTAAAATCAACTTATTCTTCGCTTAAAATTATGCATTTTCTCAGTATGTGTCATCTATGTTGTATTCTAAATAAAATATTGAAATTTGAAACTTCCACATCATTGCATTCTGTTTTTATTCACAATTTGTACAGTGTCCCAACTTTTTTGGAATCGGGTTTGTACAGTATAATGAGTTGTTGCCAAGCAGGTGTACATATTAAAGTGGACACTGAGCATAAGTAGTGAAACAATGCTACCATGGGAATTAGATGATAAAATGTAATGGTCATTAAACTCAACATGTAATAGATTATCAAATTGAATGGTCCTGAAACTCAACATGTGAAAGACAATCAAATTCCTTGGTTCTGAAACTCAACATGTAATAGAGAATCAACTGTTATGGTTCTGAAACTCAACATACAACCGGCCTCACACCCACTACCTCAGTGTACCCAGTTATTAGGAGGGATATGAAAAACCAACGCAGCTGCGATGCGAGGCGTGAAGAGGCAATGCTCGTCTGACTCGTGTTTTTGTCTGCCTGTCTAACACCAAACAAAAGGCCTAAATGTCAGCCTGTGGAACGGCACCGTGCTTAGCAACAATGCCTTGTTTTACTGCCAATTTACAAAGACCGAGTGCCTCCGAAGAGGAACCGAGAGAGGAGAGACTGCAAGGGAACATAAAATAGCCCTTTGTCTCGCTGCCTGTCAGTGAACAAGGGATGGAAAGAACAGGGCTTATTATTACTGGCAGGGTGTGTGTGTGGGAGTGTATGATGGTGGTAGTTCTGCTGATGATTATGACAGTTAGGACAATGATGGAAATGAGCGGTGTCATAAACGATGACGGCGCGACAGTGTCACGTCGACGTGGTCGACACCAGGCGACCCGTGTCACTCACCTCTTTAAGGGAAACCACTCCGATGAGTCGTCCGATGCTGGTGACGTAGGCATGGTCCAATCCCAGCAAAGAGAAGATGGTGTGGGTCTACGGAACAGGAGATCAATACACTTAAAGCCTACATCAAGAAGACTTTCCCATTTGACAGGACTTTAAAGATGGAGTCTGTGACCCACCGACATTAAACATATTGACGTACGTTTTTTCAAAAACATTGGAGCTGGCATTTTGTGAAGTAAAACTATTTGACTGAACTGAAAATACATTGCGATAGTATTAGTGATTTGTCATCATCAACTTCAAAATTTACATTATTGCATCAACAGAACTGATATATATTACACGGGCCCTGGCCTAATTGCTAAATGGTTTTATCTGGAGACATGCAGGTTTCTATGTTGTAATGGACAGGGTACAACCGTTTGCTGGCTCCAATAGGGTTTTTAAATGCTGCATTTCAACTGCATCTTTACTCACTGTGTTCACGGTGCATGTACAGGGCAAGTAACCGGTTGGCCCTCACACGTAAACAAAAAGGAGAAAATATCAATGATCCTGCAGAGAATATCCAACTTTTTTGGTTTGAATGCTGCAGGGGAGGCAGCAGGTTGTTAGCCAAGTTTGTCAGCTTAGTTTTCTCCATTGAGACTGATGGTGCCTCGATCTAGGTCGAGCGGTAGTGTTGACTACAGCAATCTTTCTAGAATAAAAAGATGGGACTAAAATGCATCTAAAAATCTTACGTTCCCTTGCTTCAAAAGCAATTGCAGTCATTGAACTAATCACTTATCATACAGTTAAACCCCCGGCATTGTTAATATTTACAACTCCCCAAATCAATTTACATTCAAATGTTGAGATTCAAGCCATAAATTCTACAGGGCCTTTCAAACGGCATACTGCAAAAATGGCCTGGTTGCATCACAAATATGGCCTTCATAAGAGTGGCAAAACAAATCCAGTGAGCACAGGCTGAGATGAAGATACATTTTTCACCACAGCAATAAACCAAAGCACACAGCCAAGACAACGCTATGAATGTCCTTGAGGGGCCTAGTAACAGCATTCCTTAATGAGTTTGTAGAATTCATACCAGACCGTATAGCCAAGGCAGATCAACCTATCTATATTTATTCAAATGTACCAGTTCAATGACCAACTTCACAAGGCCAATGGAGCTATAATTGACTCAGTGGCTTTATTAGCAAAACATTTTGTAACTTACACATTGCTAAAGTACAATCATACTATGGATTTAGTTTGGTCCTGTGGAACAGATACCGTGGTTTTAACTTTTTCCCCTCATAATCCTGGAATCTCAGACAACCATCTAATTAAGTTTACCATATTAACAACAAATTCAGTGCAATATTGAAAAACATACTTTTCCAACATGATTGAGGAGAACTAAAACAACCTAAAATGTATTTTCATGAAGTTGAAAAGCTAACTACAAAGTAGCATTCCACAAGTAAAGTTGGCCTTCACATTGACAGTGATGAATTCATGAATTTCTTTGACCAAAAGATCATGATCATTAGAAGAAAAAAATAACCAACCTTCCTAAATAACCATAATTCCTTCAAAACTCTGACATCCTGAGACGATACAGAACTGCCAAGACCTCGGAGCAATGGGGACACTCGGGGGAATGGGGGAACTTATTAATCTTGTATCGCTCTACACGTTCACTACAATAGTAATGAGCTCTAAACTCACCAGCTGTCAACTGGACTCTATTTCAACTAAACCACTTAAGGAGCTACTTCCTCTGCTTGCCCCGCCAATGTTGAACAGAAATGATTCCCTAAATTGCTCCAGAAATGTGGCATTATTAAGGTCTCTTTCAAAAAGCCAAAGCTTAATAAATAAATAAATAAATAAAAATCTACTGGCCAATATCAACCATCCTTTTCCTCTTCAAATGTTAAAAAATCTGTTTAGCTGCAACTCACTGCCTTTGTGAGGACAAGTACAAACTACAAAATGTCAGATTTTAGACCCCATCATAAGTTTGAAGACTGCACTAAAGAGGGGGAATTCACTTTAAATGGATTCAAACTGAGGTTCTTCATCTATCCAGGTTATTCTTGAACTTAGTGCTGTCTTTGATACCATTGATCACTCCCTTCTTTTGGAGAGATTGAAGCCCATATTGCCAGGTTTTGATGCTCGATCAGAAAGAAATCAGCTTGTATGTTTGAATGGTCTTTCCTGTGACCAATCAAAGGTAAAGGTATGCTTTAGTGCAGCTCAACTCTGTTCGAGGCCAATTATTTGTTACTATATATATGCTGCCTCTTGGGGATGTCATTCGGAAACACAATGTATATTTTCACTGTTTTACCGACAACACAGCTCAATGAAATATGGTAAACCTCCAATACTGCCTACTCTTGAAGCCTTTGTTTCAGACTTAAGAAGTGGATGACAGAAAGTGTTTTACTTTTAAACTCATGATCCCGTTATTCCAGTAGGGAAGGTTTCTCAGCTGATGTACTTTAGATTGGTAAGCTAGGTTCACATGATACAGGCCTCTTTTCGGTTCCTAGAACAACTAAACAGCTGGAGGCAGGACTTTGACCCACAAAAATCAGTTATTGTGGAATGATCTGGCGATACACGAGAGACGCAGCATTTATTGAAGACTCATATCTTCAGTAGGGTCAATAATTAAGCATAGTCTGATGAAGATGTAAAGGTGAACAACAAGGCACTGAAACATCCTTGCTGTCATTGCCTAGCAATCTCCCCATTGGGAAATTATCTCTCAAATACTATTATAGGGGTTGAGTCAGTGGCTGATTATAGGGGCTGAGTCAGTGGCTTACTCATGTAGCCCCATTCCATCCCGAGCACTCATGCAATGGATAGCACTGGGGGCTGTTTCAAAGTTGTTTGTGATCAGGATGGCGTCCCTTTGGTGGTGTGGATCGTGGCAGAGTTGCTGTAGCTAGTTCCTGCCGAGGGTAATCTTCGTGCCGCGAACCCTCTCTCAGTCCCTAGATTTTACCCTGGAACACTTGTCTAAGGACACTAGGGTCAGTCTAAAATCTAAGCCGAGTATCCTTGTGGATCTAATGAACGCTCCCTCTAATGTCTATGCTGTCCTGTAGAATCTTAGTAGCACCTCGGTACTTGGATCATGCTTCACGATTACCTAGCCTGGTGACTCCTGGTTATACAAAGGCTACCTGGTTGTGTTGCAAATCTAGCTTCTGCCTGTCAATTCCCAGTATAACAGCCCACAGCCCACATGGTCATCACTGCTCACTGCCTGCCAGGTCATCTCTGCCTAAAGTCCCTGGAAACACCCCACTTGTATTTATTCACCCGTTGGTCACCTTAACATGCAATATGGTCAAACTGTCATATGGTCTGATCCCAGCAGCGAGAAGAGGACCAACTCCTAACTAGGTGTCTGCGTAGGTTCTTACCCTAGTAGGGGGTTATTCCTAGCCACCATGCATACATTTCTGCTTGTTGCTTTCTTTTTGGGATTTTCTGCTGGGCATTTGAACAAGCACCTTGTAAAAAGTATAACAAGCTTAACAAACGTTTCAGAGTCTCAAGAACCAGGTATAGATAAAGCTTCACATTGGCTTTGTTGAACAACTCCTATATCTAGGCTTGGAGACCGCTCAATGTTGTAGCCTCCACTCCCAAGTGTCTGGTGCTCAAAGCGCCTTCTCCTGCCTTTCCCTTTTTTAAACCTTCAATAAACTTTATCCAGAAATTCAGAATGAGGACCATTGACATTCAGCACCCTGTTAAGCTCACCCAGCAACTCTGATGTACTTAAAGCATGGTGACATGGTTCACACTGCCACCCCTTCAGTACAAAATGCCTCCTTCAGCTAGAATCAACATGGTTTTGATAGAAATGGTGGGGCTAGGAACCACAACCTGGTTCATCTTTGCTCTTCCTGCAGTAGAAAGACGCCAATAAAAAGGGACTTCTTTAGCTGAGGTTGGGGGAAGGTGGTCATTCCATCCGCAAATACTCAGTTGCTCTGAGGAATCCTTGCCAAAAAACACGCAGTGGCGTTAGAGGTGACATCCAACTTTGCAAGAACACAATGTTTCTCAAGTGTAGCTGGGCCCTGTTAATGACAGTAATCGCGCAAACTGGGACAAACAAGGACAGCAGAAGAATGTAGAAAATGACACAGAGGCAAAGCTTTTGAGTATCTATGGAAGCGCTGTTGAAGTTGCATAGAATAAACAAGGCAAACTACAGACCAATATTCTTACTAGCAGGTTCCTTGAAGGTTAGTTTTAATAAGGGATTACTTGGTCAAGCAAGAGAAATGTATGACATAAACCACACTAAGAAAAGCTTGACCTACCCCATATAACAGAGAATAAAACAACCTGGTCATTCAAACATTTCATGTAATCGGATATTCCATTACAATCTGCAAGCCAGCAACCAAACAAAACAGCAAAGGATACACACTCCTCTGACTGGCAGAAGCAATGGCGTAAAAGCCACACATAAATACTAACAAGCAAATGTACATAAAAGCACACCCAAGCAATGTTTACTATGTGGAGGGAGATATGCATGCTATTGGGCGTTGGCAGTGTGCCATGAAGGAAGGGAGAGATTGATGGATTGGTGCAGAATCTAACTCTTAAATATTTAAACAGCAGGCACACAGAGGGGGGAGGAGAGGAGGGAAAAGGGGAGGGGTGTTATGAATGAGGGACATGCCAGCGCTGCCGGCATGTGAGAATGAAAGGATGTGTCGCAGTAGGAAACCTAAAATCAACACTGCTCAAAGCCTCCCCTTCACAAAGCCCTGTTCTTTCCTTTGCACTCAGAGGAGACTGGTCTTGTATTGTGGCAGATCAGATGCGCTTGCGTGTGTATACTGCAGTGGCTGTAATACAGTAACAATGGACTATCCGTCTACCATACACATTTTAAAATGTTCACCTTGAAGTTACATAGTGAAAAATGGATGGACAGACAGAAATACAGTCAGACAGACCTTATGTAGTGAGGTGCGCTCCACCAGTTGGAAGGGGGCGGGGTCAATCTTGCAGTTGTCGAAGTTCACCGGCTCGTCTAGTTGGTTTTCCTCCCACTCTGCAATCTGCAAACAACCCACGGAAGAGAAATATGGAGGGAAACGTTATACAGTATCTCAAAGCCTTAAAAATGTGTACAATATTTAAATGTTTTTACATTCATGGGGAGAAAAAATTGCTGTGGGTTTCACCTTAAATTCATTTAGATATCCCTTGATATTTTAAAGACAAAAGCATTCATTAGTATAGAAATGAATGCCTTGAATTTAAGTGTTACCTGCATGGGCTTGCTCAAATATATTAATACTAGTTTCTTTGTAAATATGAGAACTCTGTGGAAAATAAGCATGGCATCTGTTGAATGGAAAACACTTCCGAGATAAAAAAAAGTTATGATGTTAAAAAGAAAAATTATATTTGTGACAAGGAGAAACAACCTGGGGTCCAAGCATTTTTGCCCACGTCGCCTTTGCTGTGCTTTTTTTAAAGTATGTTTTACTGATTAAGGCCCCGCTGAACCATCGCAGCGTCGTCCAGCATTGGAATATGTCCTCTGAAGCACATCCAATGCTTACTTAACTGGGTATTGGACACCAGAACCCATATGTACCTGAGGAAACACATTCTCCAGCTGTACAAGTGCCCAAGACGCAACAAGGAGTCACCAGGCATTGACGAGGCAGGGCAACTAAATATAATTACTACCCCATCAAACCCCAATGATTCTGGGGAGTTGCAACACCCTTAACCAGTACCCTGGGCTAAAGCAAAGCAGGATTACCATCCTGGCTTTGAATAGTAATCTATTTTACATTATCAAATGTAAATTTAGTCAAAAGAAATTGATATAGTCCCACATTGTATAAGGATGTCTATTTGAAAAAGGAGGTGAGATTTGTCATTGTTTGGCATGTGCCAAAATATGTTTAATATTGTCTGGTGTCAAAACAAGTTCATTTCATCAATGCCAACAAACCATTTCATGAAATGCATTAATATAGTTATACTTATACTATAACAAATATGTAGGATAACCTCTTTCCAGAGTTAGGAAACATGGCTTGACAATATAATATCACATACATTTACCCATTTACCTCCCAGTACCAAGAAAGACATTAACATGTTATGGGATTACATGATGCTATTTATGATGCTATTTCAAAAAGGGATTCAAGATGATATTGTTTTGGCTCAACATTTACAGGATTTGCCTGTATTATTTGTGGAACTCAAAACACATTCACTAGACGGTCAAACAAACCTAAATGGGACATTTTGGTTGTATGGCTATGTACTTATTTTACTGATCTAATAGTAATTGAATATCCCCAAGACATTGTTTTGGTATTCCCATTAGGCAACCTTCAGAATTCACCACAAATGGCTACTGTACTTTAATGTCCTATACTGTACTGAACTAAAGTCCACTGCAGGGAGGTTATATAACAACCAACTGTTTTTAGATGTGTGTTATATCCCTATGTTGTCTAACATTAGCAGCATGTTGTCTAACACTAAACGAATGTTACATTCTGGGGATGTATAAATGTACTGTACTTAACCAAAACAAAATGATTCTGATTCTGGTACACTCAAGTTAACTCTAGTGAATCTTGTTTTTCTCTGTTTACTAATGACTGGTTGTTGCGTTGATACACTCATCCTTGTTCTGGATCAAAAGGGTTCCAGTCTGTGCTTCAAACTGGTACCAATATCACAGTTAAATGTTTTAGTCTGACTTAGTACAGTCATGAGTGCATACATGTTCATGCTGTATAAAATATACTTAAATTAATGTGGGAAATGAACAGGTGTACACTTGTTGTATTGTGGAGTATTGAGATACATAGCCTGCAGGGGGCTCTATGTCCATTCAAGAGAGACTCGAATTGTCAGGCCGTAGTCACTAGATGCTACAGCCAGAAAGTCGGCCTAACCAATCAGATGAGAGTGTAATGTCAGAAGTCCTGCCAATTGACATCTGAAAACGGGAGTGAGATGCAGTAGACAAAAAACTTGCTGAAAATGAGTGAATTCATAAAAACAGAAAAAGTCTACTTTTATCATGAAACAGCTATCTGAGTAAACCAAAATGTGAGTTTATGAATAAAATGTCCATGGTGATTACGGTGAAATCACTGGTCTGGAGGCTATTACCATAACCTCCGTGCAATATCCCAAGACTTGAGGTCAAACAAGGAGGCAGGCTTAGGGAATGTTGAGTAGAGCACCACCATCTGGCCAAGTTACACCACGCGTTATTAAATCTGTGTATCGAACTATACCATGTAGGTCGATGAAGGTCTTTACATTCAAGACCAACAGATCTCCAGATCAGAATATACAATATAATAAATAGGAAATATTCCACAGTTTTAAATACTAAAATGTCCATAAGTTGTCATTAACTATATAAAAACGGTACTGTATTAAATGCTTACACATGGAAACATCTCTATGACTACTTAAATTGACTTTCTACCAAACTATTTCAGCTTTAATAAAAAAAAATCATCTGGAATAACTATTTAAAAAAAAAAAAAACTTTTTTTTAACAAATCATTGTCCAAACCCCAACCCAAATCCAAATCATATCCAAACCCCAACCCAAATCCAAATCATTTCCAGACCCCAACCCATATCCAAACCCCAACCCATATCCAAATCATGTCCAGACCCCAACCCATATACAAACCCCAACCCATATCCAAATCATGTCCAGACCCCAACCCATATCCAAACCCCAACCCATATCCAAATCATGTCCAGACCCCAACCCATATACAAATCACTGTATTAAATGTGGTTCCTTGTAGCCAAGGCATTCCGTTCTCTGTGTAATTGGCCTACTGTACTCCATGTAGAAATGACAGATACATGGTGAGTTATCAGCTGTAATAAGCTCACAGTCAACAAATGCTATGACTAACTATTCCTCTGGTAATTAGTCAACACATCACCCTAACATTGATCACACTGATACATTCTGACAGTGGGTGGGTTGTTCAGTAAAGGCTCACCTCTCTGATGGTCATGTCATCCTCCACATCATCATCCTGGGAAGAGAGGGACACAGGAAACACGTGAACACGCTTAAACTCAGTCCAGACACATGCCAGGAAGTCACTGCATGCGCGCCAACACACAAGCGCAACGTCTAAATAAAAGATCAGACAATATAAAGAGAAACTGCACAACACACACTGCACACTAATACCACACATGAAAGAAACAGCGGGACTGGCTCATAGGGGTCCAGCTGAACCCTGAGACAGCATGAATAGGTGGATGGAGAGAAGTGATAAGTGAAACTAAATGGTCAATACACAGATGATCCATGGAAAGGTGCTTGGAGCAGAGGATGAGATTCATAATGTGGTGAGTGTACAGCATCTGACCAGGAAGCTGTCATGATCCCAGAAGGCTCTCAAAATGCTGAACCTGAGTATTTGTCTGTCTGTATGTATCTGTATATGTCAATAATTGTGTGTATATGTACATTTTGAGTAGGTGCATTTACTGAATGCGTGTTGTTTTCTGTATGTTTGTGTGTATCGAAGTGAGAATGAATAATGTGGTGTGTGTCTTTCTCTCGCCTCGACACGTGACCCCTGTCCCAACCTCAGGCCCAGGCGTTAATGGGTCCATGAGCTCATTCATCTGCCTGTCTGCAGTTGCTGACCTGCCTCTGACCATGGCGATAGGTGCCCTGAGGTGTCCTGCTTACTGTACAATAATGCACCCAGAGATCAGATGTGAGTGGAGTTGACACAATCTCCCTTCCCCACTGACACCTACAGAGACTGACAGACACCTAGCCCTGCATTTTACATTACAGAACCTACCTGATATTCACGATCGAATCTTCTGGAATATAATCAGCAGAATCCAACACTGGCTTCTACTGTGTACTTTCATAATTGATCAATATAGTAAATGCTCTACATTAAATACAGTGTTACTGGCAAACCTGTGTAAGTCTCCAAAACAAAAGCAGTACAAAGATGAATGAGGTGTGTGTGTGTATGTGTGTGTGAGTGACTGAGTGAGAGACAGAGTGCTGACAGGAGAGAATGAAGCTGTATTGCTGGATGTGCTGCTTTTCTGATCATCCTTTCCCCTCTCCTCCCTCCCCTCTCCTCCATCCATATTTATTCTGCTCTTCTTCCTCCCCTCTACTCTTTTATCTATCCTGCACTCTTCCCTCTCCTCCGCCGTCCATCTATCCTGCTCCTTCCATCCATCCCCACCCCCCAATCGATCCTGCTCTCCTCACTCCATCTATACAGCTCCCGCCAACCGTGTCTGCATCTATCCTGCTCTCCTCCCTCCAACAAAGCGATCAATCCACCGTCCTGTAGCCAATAAGCCAATCGGTGGCTGGGTTCCAACACAGTCTCAGGAGGCAATAGGATGACAACCACAACATTTACATTTCAGTCATTTAGCAGACACTCTTGTCCAGAGCAATTTGCAACAGTGTGCAACATACTGAATGTCTCTTGTACTGGGATTCAAATTCACAGTCCGGCTACATAAACACAATGCATTACTAACTGGGCCAAACAGGTCAGACACCAGTCAGATTCAGGCTGAGAGGCAAAAGCAGAAAGCAACAGGTGCCTTCCTTGTAGCAGTTTCCATATCTATCTCAGGGTCAAGGCCTCGTGTATGTCCTAAATGAGGGAGGACGATAATAACAGGATGTACCATGGGCAACAAAACTAACCAATCAACACCTTGATGTGTTACTCGCTCCCTCTGTTTCCTCTTCCTCTTTTTGACCATCTTCCTTTTTTGGACTATCATTGTTGATCTACCGACGTTTACTGCAGTCCAAACATCAAATGGCTCAACAGGCCTCTGTTCTGGGCCAGACAAGCGTGTCGCACACGAAACACTCCTGAGCTGCAGCAAAGCAAACGTAAACGTGTCATCTCCACGACTGACTGATCCATATTCCACTGTCGATTCCATCCTCAGGGACAATTACTTCACAGAAATCAAATGACTGATTCGTCTCAATTCAAGCCCTTCAATACATTCAGGGAATCAATAATGCATTATTAGTAAAGGCATTACAAAAACAACATGTCTCTACCAATAGTCCATTTTTTCTGTGCTAAAAGTAAAATCTGTTGGCGGGAGTTTGCTTGCGTTTGTGTGTGTGTGTGTATGTTTGGATAAAGGCATGCTCACCCCAAAATAGCTCTTTAAGCTTGGTGGCGGTTCCTAGTGATGGAAATCCATATGTAATCAAGAGGACAGCAATCACAAAAATATAATATTTTTCAAGGTTGAATTATTTAATTGAATGAACAATACCGCTCAAAAAGAATGAAGGGAACACATAATCATCACAGTATAACTCCAATTGAACTTCAGGGATATCAATCTGTCCAGTTAGGAAGTATAAGTGATTGCGAATCAATGTCACCTGTATTGGTCCAGATGAAAGTGACAACAGGTGCACTGGAGAGGCAACAGCAATCCCCAAAAAGGGAAATAATTTTGCAGGTAGTGGCCACAGATAATTGCTCCCTCCTTATCTTTCCTGACTGATTCTTCTCTAGCTTTGCGTTTTCCTAGTGTCCTTGTCATTTCTGGCAGCATGAGGTGGTACCTGCAGCCCATTCATGTTGCACAGGTATTCCAGCTGCGATGTGCCATCGAAAGAAGGTCTGCTGTGTCTCCCAGTAGTCTCAACAGCATGGAGGAAATACCAGGAAACTCGCCTTAACACAAGGAGAGCTGGACAAGGACGTAGAAGGTCATCAACTCAGCAGCAGGACCGGTATCTGCTCCTTTGTGTGAGGAGGAACAGGAGGAGCACTGCCAGAGCCCTACAAAGTGACCTCCAGCGGGCTACTGGTGTGCATGTTTCTGACCAAACTGTCATAAACAGACTCCATGAGGGTGGCATGAGGGCCCAACATCCTCTAGTGGAACCTGTGCTCACAAATCAGCACCTTGCAATTTGTTAGGCAGGACACCAGAATTGGCAGGTCCGCCATTGGCACTCACAGACCGAGCAAATGTGACATACGTGAAAGAGTCTGGAGACGCCGTGGGGAATGTGACACTGCCTGCAACATCATCCATCATGAGCGGTTTTGGCAGTGGGTCAGTGATGTCTGGGAAGGCGCATCCTTGGAGGGTCACACAGACCTCCACGTGCTAGCCAACGGTATCCTGACTGCAGGTAGGTAACGCGACAAAATCCACATCCAATTGAGAGCCTCTGGGATGGTACAGTATGTATCGGTGCATCAGACGCAGCAGGAGTTCGAAAAGCCTGTGATTTCAATTGTTTACATTGATATTCAGAGTTTGAATAAAGCCTTGAATCGGTTGGTGATTTTGGTTTCCACTGTCCCTTGTTACAGAACTATGTTATCAAAAGATTACGGCCTAACCAGAATTACATTACAATGTACAGTAAAGATTTTGATCTTTAATATAAAGCTCTGTAAAAAAAAAGGGACCACTGCACCATTATCTTTCCCTTTCCAAAAAAAGGAAAGTTTTGAGTGAGGAACAAAAGCGTTCAATTTGCAGTGGTCTCTTAATTTTTTACAGAGCTCTATTTTGTTCATAGAGACCCAAAGTGAGATCTAAGTGTACCCTTTATTTTTTTGAGCAGTGTAATTTGGTGTGTAGTTATTCTATCGATGAGATACAACACGTTTAATTATACTTTCCAGATGGCTGTTCTATTGACTATTCCATTTTCTATATTACTCAATAATTACCATTTAACATTTTGTCAGGGGTGTTCATGCAAAATTTGATAAGAAATGCAATCATCATTCTTAATTCTGAATTGGGCAGATATCTCATTGATCGACATGCATCGCTGTTTTAGCGCAACTGGTAATTGCATTGTGTATCAGGGTTTGATGGTGACATTTTCCAGATATTTCGTACACATGCCCGATGTATTATATCTTCCTTGGTGGTTGTAACAGTCATTGATTTTCCATTAAACTGGAGGACAAGAACTACCCCTTGTCCTCCCAACAATATATATCATGCTACCCTCTCCCATTCCACAAAGAAGCGCACCTCCCTCCCCTCAAACCTAACACAGCTTGTCTTCATGACAAATGGTATGAACAACTACAGCTGATGGAAAATAGGGGGAGGAGTTTGGTTCTGTGGAGGGGCTTGCTGTAGCACTACAGGTCCCACCCACAAACCAGCAGAAGGTCACTGATTGGACACCTCTCATGACATGGCTGATAATGGACAGCGCAACAGCATGCTGGGGTTGAATCACCCTCTTCCCCAATATCGACCACACCTCAAACACGACACCATGACCATGGAAAGAAAACCTTTGGATAACATTTAGTCAATGCACTTTTTTTTTAGGTTCCAGATGTCAAAGTTAAGAGGGGTGGTTGAGTTCGCTGTGACCTTTGGACCAATCAATTTATATTCTGATGATGAGGTCAGCTATAAACCTAGCTAACAACAAATCAGAAAATGAGGACAATGTTTATAGGTCAGTTAGGTTACAGGGACAGGGAGGAGGTTGTTCAATGAGTTTGGCTTGATGGCACAGATCAGCGAGGCTCAGTATGACACAGATCAAAGTCCATGTGCATGATTTAGCCCTGCAGCGAATGGAGATTGTTGATTGGATGGCTGACCAGCTGCTGGGCAGTTTATTTCTTACCACAACGGAAATCCGGACGCGTTTGGGCGGCCTCCTGAGGTCAGGAGTCGCAGGGCTCGATGCCGTGCCCCCTATGTCGATGTGGACATTGTTTTTCTTCCAATGGCCAAAGACAAGAAGAACGTTAGCACAACGCTGGGCAAACGGTCACGCACTCTCAACCCAGTGAAGTGAGGGTAGGGGGACATGAACTGGATGTGTCACTCAGAGAGACTGGGGAGAGGACAGAGACTCTAAGCTTGGACGAGAGGATCGGAAAGGTACCCGTGGGAGGTGGGGGGCGGTTTGAAAAGGGTGTCTCACCTCCAGGCCTTCTGTCTCAGGGTTGGCACAGAAAAGGTGCTTTAAGGTGCTGCCAGAGTGGTCCTGTGGACCTGAAAAAGGGAGGGAGAGATCATATAAGCTCTTAGTCAACCAAAATAAAATCTGATTTCATTACAAAAAATACATATTTGTTTATAACATCAATCTAGTGATGGTGAAAATGATATGATTATCTTTTTTGAGAAAAGTCATTTAAAACTGTATGGCAAACTGTATTATCAGTTTGTCTAGGTGTGATGGTTTTACACCTAACTGCATGATGTAACAAAGCTGATTTGATCATATTACATTAACTACCTTCCTTTTAGCCAATAAGGTCTGCATAATGTATGTTGTCAACCACAAAACTGCATTTTAAGGGCAATTCAGAGTTACCTCACAGATGTTTTAATAAAAAGTTATTATTTAACTTAAAATTTGTTTTTTATTAAAAAACTGGGACTGGGAAGTAAGGTCCGCCAGGGAATGTGTGTGTGTGTGTGTGCGCGTGTGTGTGTGTGTGTGTGTGTCTGACTTACTTGTGGGCATGGGGATTTCAGCAGGGCGGTCCACCACAGAGGGTCTCTTCAGGGCTGGCTTCAGTGGCTTCAAGGAGGGAGTATGGATGGGACTGAATGTAGACTCCTCTGTAGAGATCTGCACAGACACACACCCACACACACATACAATAATTCTCTAAAGTACATACAATTATATTGCACCTACATCCTCACAGACCCGGTACACATTCCCCACAGCACTCAGTTCTAATATGGAGTCATAGTGCCGCTGAATAACGCTCCTGAAAAGTATTCTGAACAGCTACTCATTAAAAACCTAAACAGGCACCCAAAACTCTTATGCCAGGAATGACAGGCAGCCAGGAGAGCAAACTGAAATGTGTAACGAACAACTGAAATGTGTCACGAACAACCAAGCAAAGGAATGCCTCAGATCGAGTGATTAGGGAACAGGGAGAGGCCAGGTAACATGCCTGGCCTGGGAAGATAAATCCTGGAGGTCTAGCAAAGGGTGTGGTCCATTAAGCACTATTGAAGCTCCAGTGTTGAGCTGCTGTTTAATATTGTCTGGAATCCTTTGACCCAGAGGACAGCAGTCAACTATTTACAGATGATCTAGTTCTGTTGAGTAAGCCAGTAAACAATACGTATTTTTTTTTTTTGCCAACTAACTGTGTGGAGCTTTTTGACAAATACCACTGAGTCCTGATTGACGAAGGGGGGACTGACGCAGACAACCCTGGAAACGTTCCTGAAAAGATTTCAGAATGCAAGTGAAACCATAGGTAGGCATTGTTGAAATGAGCTGGCGGCTCTCGAGGCTTCTCGGAACAACCTGTTAAACCCCCCCACTGACCCGAAACTAATCCACAGGATGGATCATAACAGCCGGAGAAGAAAACACACATTCACACTTATATACACACACATCCCAGCACACCCGGTGGAAGAACCCAATACTGACAACAAGAATCACACCGACACATAACCATACACTCCTACATGCTTCCACACATATATCGACCATTTCCCTGTAGTGATGCCTTCAGGTGATTTCCAGTGTCGGTGTGGTCAAGCAGTGAAAAGATATACTAATTCCTCCCAAGCTCAGCTGAAGGATGACTTCTAGCCAGATAGGTCAAAATGGGACAACACTTTTGACCTATGTGTTTCCTAAAGCTGATATATTAATGGAAGTCTAACACACATGGCAACTAAATAAAAAGAAAGAGAAAGCTGTACCTCCACTGTAGCAAGATGAAAAAAAAATTATGTTGGATTAGATTATAATGTGAACTAATTCCGTGGAGTTACAGTAGGTCCTACATCAGAGTCTGAGTACCAACTCAGTGGGGTTACAGTAGGTCCTACATCAGTCTGTGAACTAACTCCGTGGAGTTACAGTAGGTCCTACATTAGTAGGACAAAAATATACAGTATCCGTTTAAATTAGTAAAGATTGCATTTCCAGCTCAAGTCTGTGTAAATCTGGTTGCTATGGCAATCTGTAAGAGGGGCTGTGAGATTGCAAGCAGGGAGTCACAGTAAGAGAGGATTGTTTCAGACAGAGAGAAATGATACTAAGTGCAAGCGCACTGTGTACTTTGAGTAACTAAATATGCACTTTTAGTGTATGTTAATACACATTACTGTAGAAATGTCTTAGGCCACTTTGAAAAATTCTAATTAAAACCATGTATCTAACAAGTAAGTGAAGAAAGGATTGTTCCTTAGTCAGTATTTTCAATAGCCACCCTGATGCTGAAGCAAATGGCTGTGGTACTGTTATTTTTATTATGTCATGCTTCCCTGATGACTTTCAAGACTTTATGAATGGCAAATGCTTCCAGGCTTCTTGCAGAACTTGCAGTAATACTTCTTTAGTTTTTGGCAGCTGTTTTCTGTTTGTACTTGAGTTGTTGTTGAGGTAAGGCCTCTGAGCTCTCTACTGATCGTTTGTATCAATTAGATATTTTTCCAGAGATACATCATGATGAAAATCCATTTACATTTATCAGCATTTATCATTTTCAATGATTTTGTCAAATACCCCTACATTTCTGGCTAAAATACATCCCCAGACCACAAACAGAAATGCTATTCTGCTTCAACAAAGGCTGCAAACAGGCAACTATGTGCTCCTCGCATCTTGCTTTTGATCTTTTGCAATCAAATCACCTCTTCTGCTTACGATAGGTTCTTGCAACCTCAGTCTAAAAGGCCATTTCTGGAAACACTTATCACTATGGAAATGTTCTTTGGTGCAAGATGACTATGCCAAATCTTAAAAAAGCATGTCACTGAATTTTCTTCAGTCCCTCAAGTGACCCTTGATGTGTCTAGAGATGAAATAAAAGGTGTGTGTTTCTGAGTCCATTTTTTTTTTCCTGAGCTCAGGGGAAAAACATAGTTACACATCGTAATGAAATCTCATATGGCAGATGTAGATACACTCATATAAGTTTGCGTAATTGTCAGAACACATAGCATCAGTCCCCAAAAAAGGTAAAACATTTCAACCCAGCAAGCAATTTTATTGATATAGCTAAATTCATACATAGAAGCAATTCAGTGTGCGGAAGTACTGATTGGTGAGTGGGGTGTAGGGGGAGGGGGGTGTGGCGGGGGGGGATGGGAGTTGTGGTGCCCCCATTTTGGGACAAGGACAACTTCGGGAAACCATGGGTGACTTTAGTTCGCGGGACAGGAGAGGGTGGGTGGATACTCTGCCAATGAGTTCTGTCCTTCAGGCTCATCTTGTTTGGACATGGCATTCCAAGAACGTGATGTATGCTGGCACAAAGCAATCGGCATGCCATGAGGTTTGGATGAAACCCATTAGGTCTAAAGCAGTCTTTACCGTTCCAAAAAATATTGAAATTGTCAATAACCCTTTTCCCATGGTTGAGGCATGCCGATGTAAACCAAGTATTCAGCCCAAGGAGTCTGCTAAAAGATTCAGTTCCTTTCCCCAAGGTTGGAATGGGGCCGGAGATGAAAACATGTTGTTGAAAGTTGTTCATTTTCTCCAGTAGCAGAAATTTCTCCGGCTCTCAGAGCCAGTTTTTGTTAGTAGGATGTCAAAAGACCCAGTGTGGATGTTGCTTGTATGCATAGAGAGAATAACTGGCAACATTTGTGTTAGCTCTCTGACCGATGTGTCAGTCATGGTTAGGATTTCAGCCATTCTGATATGCTTGGTTATGTTGTCCCCAATCAAAGTAGTATCAGGTTTATCAAATGTGGAGTAAGCGAAGTTTCTTCTTTCCCTCATCCTATCAGTGGTTTTAGGGCTAGGTTCATTCACACACATTTCGTTCAGAGTCAGTGGATTGCACCTGTTTTGCAGTGTGAGTTCAGGTGGGGGATTGAGGGTTGGTGCTCTTTTATTTGATTTCTTGCTGGATTTGCTTCTGCGGCGTAAAGAGTACCAAGAGAAAGACAATGTGCTTAACATTTGATATAAAATCACCTGTCACCTCATGTACATGTATATTCATGACCAGGCCATGAGAATAACAGGAGACATCTGTTTCACATTTTTCTACACAAGAAATAATTACATACATTTCTTTTCTCCAGCTGCCGACTAACCATTAAAGGGCAGTTTAACAAAAACATGTTTTCAGCATAGATTCTTATATTCTGTATTTTTCCATCACACCTTTAAGTTGTTAGGTTCTGTAAGGTTCCTTTTCTTTTTGTGCTTCTGTTTTTGTACGTAGCCTATTTTGTCTGGTTTTTGTCTTTTATTCCCAAACATGCCCTGTCCCCCTTGTTCCGAATGTTCTCACTTTTTGTTGTTTAGTTCTCATTAGCTCCCTATATGTTCTCCTCTGTTAGCCCTTTGTCAGTCATTGTGTTGTATGCTTTGTTTATGTCCGTCTCTGCCACCAGTCCGTGTTTTTGCCTGCCTGACCATTCCTTGTAGTTTTCTTGTTTGTTTTGATTGCCTCCATTCCCTCATTAAAAGCCTTTTCTTTGCACTTCTTGTCTGCGCTTGGGTCCTGCTCAACGTTTCAAGTAGGCTACTGCCTATCAGATGCAGTCAGCTTTTCGGGTGCTTCCACTGCATGTTACCCAGTTGTTTCTTTATTAGAATTCTTCTAGCCATTTACTTTTTGTCTCTTATCATTATTTGTGTCGTAAACTAACAGACTTTTTTTATTTACTAAATCTCCATCATGGCCCTGATAAATTTAGCAGTTCTAGAGTGTGACAACAATTAACGTCATTGGACTGGGTCACATGTCAGGCTGTTACAGACTGGTGTTGATCTGCAGGGAATATTCAAATGGCAACATGATAATAACTCTTCACATTGACCAACGAAAACTAAATCTGCAACAAAATGTAAGTATTGCATAGTTATTGTAAGTAGTGTACAACATAGCTTAACAAATGACATAAGTAAGGCCCATGAGGGCCCAGTAACCCATGCATACCATGTTCCTGACCAAAGGACTGAATTACAAACACAGATTGAACAAGGATTTCTAAAAGTCTGATAAAAATAAATACGCAGAAAAAGAAAAATTCAGAACACATGCAATACATTCAATGTGGGAGAAAAAGAACATGTCAAAGGAAAAAGCTTTTGTTGCTTAAATCCAAAGCCCCATGTCTCAAGTTACTGAGAGAGAGAGAGAGAGAGAGAGAGCGAGCATTGGAGGAGAGAAAAATGAGAGGGAGAGGAGAGCGGGTGTTGTGAGCTACATACATTAGCGTGACGGATAACTGCATATTCAAACCCCGGCGTCTTGAAAACAGTAGCAGTGAAAACATTACCCCCTTTTCTGTCACGCACCTCCTCCAACCTTTCACTCTTTTGTCCCCACTCCTCATCCCTGCCACCACATCCGCCTCTTCTCCCCTCAATAGGCCCCCAACATGTTTGCTGTGAATGGCTGACTAGCACCCCTGTAGCATGGGGTGGGGGATGGAGGTAGCGCAGGGACGAGAGAACAGATCAGTATTCTGAACACAACAATGCTAGCCCTCAGAACTAAGTTAGACATTGGCAGCCTGAAAAATCTAATCACAGAGCTCTGGGCCAGTGTTGAAACACGCAACTCCAACCGCATGTGCACGTGTGCAAGTGTGTGCACACACGCACACACCTCTCCCTCTGTTTCTCATGCTCTCTCATTGATAGGATACTAAAGGCTTGTAAAACTCTTTGTAAGTAAATGGAGCCTTTGAAGCATTCTTAGTACTGTATTATTCCCTATGAAGAGTACATTCCCATCAGGTTCAGCTGTGTGCCATGGTAGAGGAAGTGGGAAGTGCCTTCCCATAATCTTTCACGGTCTCCAACATCGCTGTGTCACAGACATATGTACACTGCTGTCAGGATAAGAAGCATCTGTAATCTGAATAGTAAACTGTTGTTTTTTTGTTAATGTTTTGGGGCGTTCATAATTGAATTTTAACACCACTGACTTATAGTAGAGCCATGTTATTCACCAATGTTCAGACGGGAGCCACTTTGGTCGATTAGGCGTCATTGTGAGAACGACCACAAGCCAAACTAACACAACCCTTATTGCATTGAGGGAGCCAAATGATGGGCCACAACAAAGGCCACCAGTGGCATGCAGGCCTTGCAATGAAGAACACAGTCTACAGAGGGTCCCGCCGGCAGTGTGCTATGGTCTTCTTTGCCATACACATTTATGGTAACACAACATGGCAAGATCAAAAGAGTTCTGAAAGTCCCTTAGAAGAAAGCTTGTTGATGCCCAAGAGTTACAGACCCCTTTGCCCAAACAAATGTCCAAACAATTCAAAGTCAATCATTCCATAATTAACATATGGAGACATTTCCAAACCACTGATGACCAAAGTTATCCATCTTTTCTAGCGACCCAGAGATATTCCAGAGATTATTAAAAGAGTACTGTTCTGTAATGTTCAGATTGACAGATACATTGTGTCCTGGTGCAGAATGGTGTCTTATAACTCAGTAAACCAGGTTTTGACAAAACAAACAGAAAACACAGAATGCAGTTCTCAACAGAAAAACACAAAATGAGCGCTAAAAACCTCCAAGTAAAATGAAGGCATTAACAAGCCTATTTGCAAAAATCAATGTCAAAGGGAACAAGTCAACTGACAGAAAGAGGCAAACTTTGACTACAAGGGAAGGGTGTAAGGAAGAAGACTCCGCTCTAAAAAATGATTACATAAATCCATGATGGATGTTTCCACCTCGTTGAAAAACAAGACTATTGGAACAAAGCTAAAAAAAAGATTCTGCTGCAATGCAAGATGTCATGTAAAAACACCACCTTTGACATGAAGGACCTCAAACCAATTGAAAAGCACAGTGATGGGGGCGTTATGGTGATGGGGGCATTATGGTGATGGGGGCGTTATGGTGATGGGGGCGTTATGGTGATGGGGGCGTTATGGTGATGGTGCATCATTGTGTGGGGCCTCATTGCTGGCTTGGGGCTTGGTCAGCTTGCCATCATTCAGTCAACCAAGTGACTGAGGCCAGCATATAAAAAGCAGAAACAATACGTATACAATTACAATGAACACTTGATGCATATTTTACATGGAACTTCTCAAAGAGCAGAATTTTGCAGTATGGAACGACAAAGTTAATGCCTTAAGATATGGGACTGTACATGCAGGAAAGTTCTCAAACGTCACAACTTCAGCAGTTCTGTAAGAGTTTGCAATCCTCCAAATCACAGAGAATGATAAAGAGTATTAAGAAGTGCTTACATAAATTTATTTCTGGAAAGGAGCAATACAGTATTATCTGTCATTTCTAGGACATTTTGTAGAACATTTGCAAATGTGCATTTTCAGCTGTCAATAGCAGCAAAATGAGTATCTTGGCTAAGCGAACAGTGTGATAACAAGCAGAGCTGCTTGGTGTGATATATTTTGGATGTCCTCTTTCAGTCTTCAACCCTTGTAAAACAAGATAAAAGTTTTAGTGGAGTTCTTACTTCCCCACGGCACAGTACTTGTGCTTTGACCCTACTGACCTGAAAGCGAACCTCCTGGTTGACTTTGGTGGATCCATCCTCACTGCTCAGGTGTGACACCACAGACTGGCGTTTCTTCTCAGCTGCCGCCCGCTCCCTGAGGTATTCCAGCCTCCGGGATCGCCCTAGCTGCTGGGACAGAAGAGCCTGGAGCTGGGCACGCTCAATAGAACCCAGTAGGATCATTGACTCTGCGAGGGGTTGGGATGGAGGGTTGTGGGGTGGAGAGAAAAAGAGAGATTAGATGAATGAGCAAGAAAGAACAGAGGGAAAGGATAAAACAGGACACACAATAAAACACAAGGGACAACAGCGGGAGACAGGCGAGTTTAAAAGGACGGACAATGGAAAAGTGTAGAAATAAAGAAACAGTAGCAAGAATTGTGAGTGGCGGAGGGTAAAGGGGATGGATGAAATGAGAGAATTGAGGGAGAGCCTTTTAGTAAAGTTGTTCATGTGCAGACTGTAGCGTAATCCCAACACTTATTCAAAACCAGACCCAATTCCTTTGACTATGTGTGTCCTTTACATGCAATGTGATTTTGTTACAGGCTAGAGAAGCATAGCGTTTGAAAATAACTTTTTTATTTAGATTTCAAAACGTAACATATTCACTTAAAACAAGATAAAAAAATCTGGTGATAAAGTTTTGGTTATTTTATACTGAAAGGTGGAGTAAAGTCAACATTTTCAGGATTTAAATAGGAGGCTAAAATCATATTTAGGCTGACATAAAATTATATTATTAAAGCTTAAAATAAAAAAATTACACTGTGTAATCTTAGTTTGTTCCTGAGTAGTAAGTGTCATTTTCTTATTGCTTATGCCTCAAAAGTACAGAATATGGTTATTATTCCCCAGAACCTTTGTTTTTGTTACCTTTCACAGATATGGCCAGCGTTTTTAATCACACGTCATAGTGAGTTTTTTTACAACAACCAGGATAGAGTTAGACTTATTAAGGAAAATACAGAGAAGCCCATTTGTGGTTACAGGAACCAAAGGCCAAATGGCCACCAGGAACAGATGTTTAATCCTGGAATATGGAGTAGGGGAATGACCCCTATAAAGATAAAACATTCCCAGGAAATCTCTTCTAGCTCTTTTCAATCAGAAGTTGACATTAGCTGCTCAAATGTAGACGTTTCTGAGATAAAATGAAGACCAATGCCACCACTGGCAATTACCAGTATTATCTGTTACTTCCAGCAGGGTAACCCTAACCCTAACCCTGAGGAATTAGAAAAATAAACAATGTTCAGTTCTACCAAAGTTCCCACTATGAATTTTCTTTCTGACTTATGGGTTTAGTGAAAACATCAATGAATGAAGGTAACTTTTAGGTGTAGCCTAGGCATTGCTGGTTAGAAGTTAGTGCTTGGTAAAGTTTAGGCATACATTTTAGGTTATTGTGGGTAAGGGTAACTTTAGGTCCCCACAAGAATAAAAAAACAAGTGTATGTATGTGCATAAACAGAAATCAACATTAAAACATAAGACATCCACTTATTACCTCAAAATATATAAATAAGAACACAATTTATTAGGCAAAATAGAAACAAAGATCACGCCTACCAATCATTGGAACGCATCTCTAACAATGTGCAACCAGTTAAAGAGCTGAAATGTAAGGCTTGTGGCTAAAATGCTGAACAAACTACCCATAATTACTGTATTGATGGAACTCAGCAGATGAATGGGTTTCTAAAACAAACGGTGCATTCAAACATTGCATTCAAATGGTGACCAGATTTTGCATGATCTCTAAAGCGTCAAAGGGAGTAACAGGAACATTGGGAAGGGAAATAAGACTGCATGTGTAACAATATTTTTTTTTCTTATTGGGCACTACTCTAGCCAGGGATTGTCTCTGTACCATCCGGCAAAAAATGCCCTCCCCTGGTTCCCCATAGTTTTTTAGGGATGATTTTGCGTAAGGCTTGACCAACCTGTTTTGATTCTGACATTTCTAAAAAGAAGCTAGGCTAAATGGAGTGTCCAAATCAGTACTAGTTGACCTAGACACCATTTGTGGATTATGGACTAGCATGTGCACGCACACACACAAGCACTCTCACACACACACACCAACTATTGAAGTGGCCCTGACTTTCACTGGCCTCAGAAATCAGTTTTAGAGAGATGATCAGTACTTCTCAAGCTATGTTAATGAATGTTAACATAACAGCACACAAGATTATCATTAACCATCGCCAAAAATATTAAAATATCCATAGACATGAGAAAAATCTCATGACCCAGATTACCCACAAAAACATAACCCAGAAGTTCAGAGGTACCAAATATATCCTGGAATATGCACACCAAAAAATATCAACTAGCTAGCTACAATTCTTAAAATAAAACTACTGTATATATAATCCTTCATCCCCAAACCATATCAGCAATGAAGCTAAACTTAGTTAGGCGGTTGCACTGATATGATCACTTGTATGTCTTAGCAGAAATACAATTCATTGCAATAGCATTTAATCGTGATCAATTCACGCTACATCTATGATTTGGCGTTACATTTGTAGTCAGGTGATCTGAACACAGGGCATAACAACTGACTGGGGGTTTGTCTCACCACTGGACTCAAGCAGGGCCAGTGTCTTCAAGTGGTGTCCAGCCAGCAGAACATCATGTAGGTCTCTGTAGCAGCAGTTGAGGGTGATATACGTTACGTCCCTGATCATGATGTCCTCCACACGAATATTGTACTTCCTAAAGGAGGACAGAAGAGAGGAAATAACATGGGGATGAGTCAGTGAGTGACGTACCTAACATCTCCAAGCCGTACCATTGGCGACTTTCTCTCTACCTCATAGTCACTCCTGTACGATGATCATTACAGGGGTGACGCGGCACATGGACGCTTGTCATACAGTGTCAGAAGGGACTTTGGGTCAGAGAGAGCATATTAGTGGTTCTTCCCTTCTGTCCTGGCTAGCCACCTGCCTCTGACTAAACCCAACAACTATGGTGGCAGCACATGTATCAGTTACCGTGTCAAGCCCAGGCCCAGCCGAACCCCATGGAGGCCAATACCAAGAGAATCGCATGTTCATTGTGTTTGCCATGGCCCAGTACACCTGATTCACACTGTTTTAGCTGGACGGTGAGTTGATCATTTGAATCAACAGTGTGGGTCTAAACATTAAGCACACCTCCCTGGGTACCCAGGAACAGCAGCGAGACCAAAAAAGCCCAAACCCTGTATCCCACCCACTTAATATCTGAAAACCCAAACCATGTACCCAACCCACGTAACATCTGAAAACCGAAACAGTGTACCCCACCCACGTAACATCTGAAAACCCAAACCATGTACCTCATCCATGTAACATCTGAAAACCCAAACCCTATACCCCACCCACGTAATATTTGAAAACACAAACTCTGTACCCCATCTGTGTAACATCTGAAAACCCAAACCCTGTACCCCAGGCACGTAACATCTGAAAACCCAAACCATGTACCCCACCCACGGTACATGGTATCTGAAAACCCAAACCCTGTACCCCAGGCACGTAACATCTGAAAACCCAAACCATGTGCTCTACCCACGTAACATCTGAAAACCCATACCATGTACCCCATCCATGGAACATCTGAAAACCCAAACCCTATACCCCACCCACGTAATATCTGAAAACACGAACTCTGTACCCCATCTGTGTAACATCTGAAAACCCAAACCCTGTACCCCATCCATCCATGTAACATCTGAAAACCCAAACCCTGTACTGCATCCATCCATGTAACATCTGAAAACCCAAACCCTGTACCCCATCCATCCATGTAACATCTGAAAACCCGAACCCTGTACCCCGTCCATGGAACATCTGAAAACCCAATCCCTATACCCCACCCACGTAATATCTGAAAACACGAACTCTGTACCCCATCTGTGTAACATCTGAAAACCCAAACCCTGTACCCCATCCATCCATGTAACATCTGAAAACCCAAACCCTGAAAACCCACCAATGTAACATTTGAAAACTTAAGCATACTCTTTACATGTGTTTGCCAAGAATGCGTGGCTCCTGAGCGCCTAACCTATATCCATCCACTCAGAGTCGGAAATGGAATACCAGTCAAATGCCGGAGATGGATTTCTCAAAGGAAGAGGAGAGGGAGAGCAGGAATGAGTGAGATAAGGAGGATCATGGCTAAACGTGACACTGTGTGTGTATGTGTGTTTTGTCACCCCACAAAGGTCATATGTATTGCAGTCTTTTGGTTGAATGAGCATTTGTGTGAGGGTTAAGATAGATGGACACAAGTGTGAAGAATGCGAACAGCTTGGGCGCCACACGACCTGCATTTGTGTCCTCTTTGTTCTCCTCAGCTCCCTCACTCAGGTCACACATAAGCACTCTGAGACACTCACTCAGAGCTAGCAAACGATTCCACACGCACACTCTGAGACACTCAAAATAGTGAAATCATTGCATAGTGGGTGAGGTGAGACTGCAAGACAGGGAGAATGGGAGATAGTGGGAGAAAATAGGAAGAGGTGTCTCCTGCATCAACACAAGAATATGCCTGTGTGTGATTGAGTAACGTGGTTCAACAATCTATATGTAAATTGGAAATTGCGTAACAGCTTAATGAAAAACCAAACAACCTACACAGCGATCAAATGACACTGTGTAATGACAGTGTGTAAAGTGTGTACACACACACACACACACAAACACACACACACACACACACACAAACACACACAGCAGGAGGGCAAAGACAAGACCAGGCACTGTTAGAGACATAGGAAAAAAGAAAACAAGAGACTTGTTTTTTCAGAGATTTCAGACATCCATGAGAGAAGCAAGGGTCAGTAGGAGAAGCACTGCTTTACTTTCAATAAGTAGTTTAACAACAAATATCTGCAAATGCCTGTTCCCTGTTAAGAGTCGAGCTTAGGTGCACATGTTTTTTTTTTTAAAAACTCTTAATTCTTCTGCTCATGTTTTGTGTCTCTACAGCGGACCTGTTTTCACAGCGATCGGTCAAAGCGCTCTCATATTGTTGCATCAAAATATTGATAATTTGAAACATAAACATGGTCTCTTTTCAGACGCCCAACCAACTTTCTTGATAAACGTCTCTGGCACATTCAATGTTATGGTTCAGTAGGTTTGTCACATGACAGCGCGGCACCTGGGTCCTTAACATAACGTTGGATATCCACTGTTCTGGCGCGCCCACTGCCTCTGACGGATCCAACTCATTTTCTATGAATAGCGTCAAGGCTTAGTTGACGGTTGCCCAAAGCATCTCTTGAAGGCAGCCCGGCCGTTTGAGTTGTCCCAGCAGCCACCTGGGGCAAGGCAGTGCGTTTGCAGGTCGAATTCGCACTGAAACAGTGGACATCCACGATAAGAGGCCTCCCAGCCATCCCAGAAAATATGGAACATACATTAGCCTACCATGTAGTATGAAATGATGTTCCATGGGGTATGTACGGAGTAATGCTGTATGATGTTCCATTGGGTATGTATGGAATAATGCTGTATGATGTTCCATGGGGTATGTATGGAATAATGCTGTATGATGTTCCATGGGGTATGTATGGAATAATGCTGTATGTTGTTCCATGTGGTATGTATTGAATAATGCTGTATGATGTTCCATGTGGTATGTATGGAATAATGCTGTATGATGTTCCAAGTGGTTCAATGGAATAATGCTGTATGATGTTCCATGTGGTATGTATGGAATAATGCTGTATGATGTTCCATGTGGTATGTATGGAATAATGCTGTAAGATGTTCCATGTGGTATGTATGGAATAATGCTGTATGATGTTCCATGTGGTATGTATGGAATAATGCTGTATGATGTTCCATGTGGTATGTATGGAATAATGCTGTATGATGTTCCATTTGGTATGTATGGAATAATGCTGTATGATGTTCCATTTGGTATGTATGGAATAATGCTTTATGATGTTCCATTTGTTATGTATGGAATAATGCTGTATGATGTTCCATTTGGTATGTATGGAATAATGCTGTATGATGTTCCAAGTGGTTCAATGGAATAATGCTGTATGATGTTCCATGTGGTATGTATGGAATAATGCTGTATGATGTTCCATGTGGTATGTATGGAATAATGGTGTATGATGTTCCATGTGGTATGTAGCCCAGGATGTTACTAACCAACCTGCTCCACCAACAATGTTGCGCACTGTTTTTCCTGGCATTATCAGTAATTCATCTATACAAGATGTATTGATGATCATTGATATTCGGCAGTGTTTTGTCCTATTCCCTGCAATCTACGATGGTGCTGGCTTTCTGTTCGCTTGTGTTGCACGGGGTGGAAAGTGGGAAAGGATATCTCAGTCTGGCTGATGCCAGCTGTCAGTCTGGAGTTTAATATACTGACAGTCTCCCTGATTTCAAGATATCTCTCTGCGGCTACCCACTTCTCAACCCGGACATGATGTGGCTGGGCGTATTCTTCCACATCTCTTTTTAACTGTTGTTTCTCACCTTGTAGTTGTCTGCACCCACATATATACAGTATATAGTATAGAAGATCATATCTAAGTAGTTTTCTTAGTCCAGCATCCTACTTTAAGTTCTGCTATGGCTCTATTTGGCATTGGTGCAACAATGCTGGTTTATGTTTTTCCTTTTGTGTGTATTTTCTAGGGATGGTGGGAAGGGAAATGAACACCAAGGTATGTGCATCCAAGCATTTCTATTAGCAATCGCTTTGCATGTCCTTTAAAATGTGGGTAGAGGTGTGTAGAGGAAAGGTGGGTCTTACATGAAAATCATGAAACTAGTCTATTATGAGGGACAAGTTCCTCAGAAATTAGAAATATTGTTCATATAATTTTAGTGTCTTTGAATATTGACTCACGCATCTAAAATGAGTCAAGTCTATCACTGTACTTGCTATACGAGTATGAGAATCAATTCTGACACAAAAGGGAATCCCCTTCCAGTATAGAACTACTGTGTGTGTCTGTGACTGGCGTTCAACTACTGTTGACAGGGATGTTAGCTATGTGATTGAAGTAGGAATGATCCACTCAACCTTGATTGCTCTAATTAATATCTCAGGTCCAAACAGTGATACTCCCACAAGTTTCAGCTTTGATAACAGATATCTCTCAGTCTGGTCATCGTCTGAGATGGGAACCGTGTGTTAACCCATGTGGATCCACAGTACGCTCCTGCCTTTGACTCAAGTCAGTTCCTGAACGCACACATAAAAACACTTCTCTATGAAATGCTGAGGGTCTTCAACCCCACAGGTACAACATTTTTCCTTTCACTCTCAGGTCAATGTCTACAACTAAATGCCTCTTCTACTCCTGTCACAGAAAGTACCATGATATGGTCATCTTGGGTAATAGCCCACTTAGTCCCTGAGACTCCGGGACACTGGCCCGAATAAGAGAGGGAATCACGCAGTCTGAGGGTTAAATCGGTAACACCCCTACTCCTTAAGATATTTTTGATTAATTAGGAATTAGTTTGATTAATTCCTATAGACATATAAAGTGAACTCCAGACCTCCACAACTGCAGAACTTTCTGGAGTAAAATCTTTCCACCTCAAACCAAGAGGATTCTGATCACCCCCGCGAAAATGTATAAGAAATTTGGTGACATTCTTTCACCCAATATAAAAACTTTGCACAACAGGTTTATTCTTTGTTGAGCAAACAAGTCCCACTGGGATCAGACCAACTGAACAGGGCATGTGGTCCCAAGCGATCACAAAGTAGAGACAATGAATATAAGCCAGGTATTCGCTGAAACAAGGTAAATCTTTGGGATTCTACTAGGTGACCTTGCTGCCAGTAATTCCGAACTACTGTTGAACCTCTGAGCTGTTGTTGAACCTCTCCTACCTTCAACCGGATCTCATCTACTAGCATCAAGCCCCACCTACCCGATGAGCTGTATTTTTAGTGTCCCATATTTGAAAAAAGATTTTCAAATCTATTTCTCACTAAATGTAGGTGGATGACTTTTTGTCCCAGTCTTATGTCCTTTTGTGTTACAAACCACAGAAACGCTTGATATTAGTCAATCACATCCAATGGCTGGAACGTGCTGAATAGGATACTTAGTCTGTCAGCTGTACCTACAGTACAAGTCAAGTCAGGACACACTATTACTCACTTTAATGACTAGGTAGGTTTTTGTGTAAATGAAGGTAACAAATACCACCAAATTTCCCAAAAAGTTTGGACGCTGCATTAAATACTAATAAAAACAGAAGGCCATGATGTGCAAACTACTTATCCCAATATTTAATTGAAATGAGTAGAACAACAACATACCAAATGTTGAAACATTGTTTTTAATGAAAAATACATGCCAATTGTGAATTGAATGCCGGCACCACATTTCAAAAAAGTTACCACTGTGTTGCATCACCTCGTCTTTTACCATTAAGCATTTGGGAACTGAGGAGACCAACTGCTGTAGTTTGAAAGTGAAATGTATTCCCATTTTTCTTGATTTAGGATTTCATTCAAAGAGGGCATATATATTTTTTTTTTAAACTAAATGTCTCAGTTCTGACATCTGATTAGTTGTCTATGTAGTATTTTCTATTGAATATACAGTGGTCTGCAAAAGTTTGGGCAACCTTGTTAATGTCCATGATTTTCCTTCATAAATCGTTGGTTCTTAGTATTAAAAAAATCAGTTAAATATATCATATAGGAGACAAACACAGTGATATTTGAGAAGTGAAACAAAGTTTATACCATTTACAGGAAGTGTGCAATGATTGTTCGAACAAAATTAGGCATGTGCATAAAATTGGGCACTACAATCAAAAAAATAACTCAATATTTTGTAGATCCCCCTTTTGCAGAAATAACAGCTTCTAAACGCTTCCTATAGCTTCCTATGAGGGTCTGGATTCTGGTTGGAGGTATTTTGGACCATGCCTCTCTACAAAACACCTCTAATTCATTCAGGTTTGCCTTAGTAGATTTTGAGCAGTGTTTAGGGTCATTGTCCTGTTGAAAGATCCAGCCCCGGGGCAGCTTCAGCCTTGTCACTGATTCCTGGACATTGGTCTCCAGAATCTGCTGATATTTGGTGGAATCCATGCGTCCCTCAACTTTAACAAGATTCCCAGTCCCTGCACTGGCCACACAGGCCCACAGCAGGATGGAACCACCACCAAATTTGACTGTAGGCAGCAGGTGTTTTTCTAGGAATGCTGTGTTGTTTTTCCT
>JACXGJ010007340.1:0-30858 GCA_016801105.1 Esox niger | reverse complement strand
GTGTTGTCAGAGTGTGTTGTCAGAGTGTGTTGTCAGAGAGTGTTGTCAGAGTGGGTTGTAAGAGTGGGTTGTCAGAGTGTTGTCAGAGAGTGTTGTCAGAATGTGTTGTCAGAATGTGTTGTCAGAGTGTGTTGTCAGAATGTGTTGTCAGAGTGTGTTGTCAGAGTGTGTTGTCAGAGTGTGTTGTCAGAATGTGTTGTCAGAGTGTGTTGTCAGAGAGTGTTGTCAGAGTGGGTTGTCAGAGTGGGTTGTCAGAGTGTTTTCAGACAGTGTTTTCAGAGAGTGTTTTCAGAGAGTGTTTTCAGAGAGTGTTGTGAGAGTAGGTTGTCAGAGTGTTTTCAGATTGTGTTGTCAGATTGTGTTGTCAGAGTGTGTTGTCAGAGTGTGTTGTCAGATTGTGTTGTCAGAGTGTGTTGTCAGAGTGTGTTGTCAGAGTGTGTTGCCAAATTGTGTTGTCAGAGTGTGTGTCCTGTGAATTTCCTTGTAGATTCCATCACACAGTGTCACATTGACTTTATCCTATGTGGCTTTGTCCATGAAGTTCCCCCATTTGCAAGACAAACAACAAATGGGTGTCTGTTCCAAACTGTACCACATGCCCTATATAGTCCTCATAGGTTATGGTCTAAAGTAGCGCACTAGATAGGGAACAGGGTTCCATTTGGGAAGCACACAAAATACGAAAATCTCTTTGTAAGCCATAACAGTAAAACTCCACTGTTTACATCAAAACATTTGAATGCATTACCACAGATGCCATTTCTTAATTTGATCACCCTGTTGAAGGGCTGTATTCATGCTCTATCCCAGAGGCGTTGCTAGGATCACAATGCATTCGGAGCGTAGGGCCTCCTCCCCCGCCCTGCCCTGCCCCGTCCGGGACAGAAAGTCCCGGCATTGCTACATTGTCATAATGTGCGATCGGAATTATAGATGAATAAATCAGGAGCAATTTTTCTCCTATTCTAATTTTTGGGTCAAATTGAGATCCGGGGCTGTATCCCTGGACGCCGGGCCTAATGACACCACTGCCGTATCCAAACTCAATGTAAAGAAAACATTCTACTCTCATTTCCACTTCAGAATGTGCGAGTGGAATTGGCCCTAACATTTAATGGAACGACACCCACAAACCCCATTCCACATTACTATTCTGTTCATAACAGTCGCGGCAGGAAGCTAGCTCAAATAAAATGCTGCATCTGTAGGGGCAGCTGTGGACTGGAGAGATGTACATCAAATGGTTTTGCATGGATTGATAATAGTTGCCTGTAACACTGACAGGCTGAATGGACACTCAGATCGAGAGGCCGATAAGATGCAAAGTCTCTTCTCTGTTCCACAGGGCTTTTGTTGTACAGGTGCATACAGGTGGTAACCTACACAGATCCCTGTTGCTTTGCTTAAGGTCATGAGATTTTCAGGGAGAGACACCTGTGAGCAGAGACACACCCAAGATGATGCACAGCCTGGACCCGGGTGGACAAGACAGATCCAGGACAGCATTGCTAGCGTGCGTTTAGATTGTAGCTCGAAAGCCAAGGAAAGACGTTATCATGAAAACCAAATAGAGTTTGACAATGTCTTCAGGGGACAAAACTGCTGAATGGTTGATGAAGTTCTGCGTAATTGTTGGATCCGGAACATACCATCTCATTATTGACAACTGCTTTTCTGAAATCATAGTTAACCTTGCTCCAATCCATTCTCTAATGCACTTTTATACATCGGATGATAGATAGTTGATGAAAGACAAAATGGACGTCTGACTTTGAGGGTCTGAAAGGTTGTCTTGATTGTTTTTTGATTTATATGGATATCAGTTAAACCCCATCTGTTGTGTTGCTGTAGCCTCTTTGTCCTCTAGAACACTAATAGTGGATCTCTCTTTTTAAAATGACTTTTTATTAAGACAGATATCTTTTAAGACTTAATGGTTGATGAGCAAAACAACTTATATGCAGTCTGAACGGTACTGTACATCAACAAAGAAAAGTACTGTTCAGGTTGAAATGGCTGGTCCCTAGATTTAAATCCGTGACGGTGAACAGTATTCATATCAATAAAGAAGTATTATTACACAACAAAATGACCATAGCCAAGCCTAAACAGAGGTTCTACTTCAATATTAAAAGTATGTATTATCTTGATATTATAAGACATGATCACTCTTATTTTATTCGTAGGGATACTTTGGAACATATGTCCTAAAATATCTTTTGTAGCTTTTGGTGATTTACTCTTTCTTGATTAAAAAAAGAAACATTGGGGGCAATAAAACAATCTCTCTCATCTGTTTCCAAAGCTGGGCCTATATCAGGGGTATTTTTGAGGTCAGAATGCTAGTTTTTAATGTCCTTCCTGGGAGTTCATGGCACACACCTGGCATTGCAGGTGGGAGGCTGAACATGCAGGGTGAACTGGCTTTGATGTCTGTAGATGAGTCGTAAAAGATAAACAGAAGAATGGAAGAAAATGTAAGACAGGCCAGGTAGGCTATAAATGGACCACATCCTACCTGGTTGTTAACATCTCTTTGTAGACCTCCTCCATCTTCCCTCCATCTCACGTGGTTGTTAGCATCTCTATACAGACCTCCTCCATCTTCTCTCCATCTTACGTGGTTAACATCTTCTCTCCATCCCACATGTTTTTTGACATCTCTATGTAGACCCCTATCTTCTCTCCATCCTGCCTGGCTGTTAACTTCTCTATGTAGACCTCCTCCAACCTACCTGGCTGTTAACTTCTCTATGTAGACCTTCAACACCTATCCAACCTACCTGGCCAGGAAATTGGTAAAGGATAGAAGATAGAGGAGGGTCTTTGCTTGTGAAAGGCGGATTTGACCCGTGCTGCAGCAGAACAAGTGCAGTGGAGGCAGCAATTAAGGCCAGTAATCCACCCTGGACCAAAGGTTGTTTATAACCGAACCAACACGGGTAGATCCCTTTGCTTGGTCACTTATGAATACAACTTTGGTCAGGCAATTTATCATAAAAGAAACACGGGAGCAAAGTTACCACATCCCGTTCAAGGAGGAAATAGATGCTAGGTTAAAGTTGATGCATCACTGAAAAAAAAACATTTTATTTTGTAAGTGAGGCGCCTCTGTGTATGATGAGCTTCTGTTAACTGACTTTGTTAGAGTTGTTGGGGCTGTTATTGGCAATGCTGGTGTTTCTCATTCTAATTATGCCACATGTTAATAGTCAGGGACCCATGATGGGGATCTCGCTTTCTGCCGCTGAAGTAATTAGTTTGGCCCCTCTGGAAAAAAATATCAGATAGCAACCTACTGGGCTGAAGAATGGGCTCACTTGAGTTCTGCATCAGAAGGACTTTATGAATCCAGAGTATTCAAATTAAATAAAAAGCACAGCGTTGAATATCATCGTCAATTTGAAAGCCAGTTACGGAATGCTCACAGGACACATGCTGCCCTTCTGACAAACAATCAATGCTTTGAAGTCTGAATAACCTTGGTGTCGGTCAATTTCTTTGTCTGTAATGAGGACTTTATCCAGGGAGGACAGAGGAGAGGTGGGAGGAGAGGTGGAGATGAGGGAGAGGTAGAAGGGAGCAGAGAGGGGGGAGTATGACAGCACCAGAGCCCGTTTCTCTCTCCAGAGGCTGACTAGACTGAGTGGCGCCACTGCCCTCTGGTATGTGGACCCCAGGTATAGCCTCACATTGATCACCTACGTACACGATTAACACACACAAAAGGATTCTACACGGAACCTAAAAGGGTTCTAACTAGAACCAAAAAGGCTTTTTCAAAGAGTTCCAATCAGATATTTTAAAATCACATTCATTGTAGGACACTGCATCACATTCCCATTGTCGAACACTGCATCACATTCCCAATGTAGGACGCTGCATCACATTCCCATTGTCGAACACTGCATCACATTCCCAGTGTAGGACACTGCATCACATTCCCATTGTCGAACACTGCATCACATTCCTATTGTAGGATACTGCATCACATTCCCAGTGTAGGGCACTGCATCACATTCCAATTGTCGAACACTGCATCACGTTCCCATTGTAGGACACTGCATCCCATTCCCATTGTCGAACACTGCTTCACATTCCCATTGTCGAACACTGCATCACATTCCCAATGTAGGACACTGCATCACATTCCCAGTGTAGGACACTGCATCACATTCCCATTGTCGAACACTGCATCACGTTCCCATTGTAGGACACTGCATCACATTCCCATTGTCGAACACTGCATCACATTCCCATTGTAGGACAGACACTCCATCACATTCCCATTGTAGGATACTGCATCACATACCCATTGCAGGACACTGCACCACATGATGAGGTCACATCCTGGGGATGTAACCTCATCCCCCAAGTGTAACCTGATCCGATTACATGTCATATGTGGTGTTCCGCAGGGTTCCAATAATATTCTTCAGTTAAACACTGATAAAGTTTGGTTGGCTCTTCGATTGCTAACACAAAAATATTGTTGCATTGGCCAGAATTTGGGGAGTTTACTTCAATCCAGACTTACATTTTGGATACAACACAAAAGAATGATGCAGTTATGCTTTTACAAACTTAGTAACATTGCTAAAATAAGTTAGTTTTTTTCTTTTGAGGACACTGATAAAATTATACATACTTTTATTTCATCTTGCCTAGTCTACTGTAATGCTTTGTTTACATGCCTGAACAATAAGTCCCTAGGTAAACTTTAAGTTGGGCAGAATTCCACTGCCAGACTTCTTACAATGACTAAATCAAGGTCTCATATAACCCCAGTGTTGGCAACTCTGCATTGGTTACCAGTGAAGATCAGAGTAGATTTTAAAATTCTTTAAACACTTTTAAGGCACTACATGATCTGACACCTGATTACATTAGTGACATGCTAAACACATACTGCACTGTGAGGGCTCTCAGATCAGCTGAGAAAGGATTCCTGGCTGTTCTGGTGTCTGGACTGAAAACTAAAGGGAACCAGGCCTTTGCTATACGACCCCTAGACTCTGGAACAGCCAACCACAGAATGTCAGAGATGCTATATCAGTGCATTCTTTTAAATATTACCTAAAAACTAATTTTTATGGAATGACTCGATAATATTTTATCATTGTGATTTTATGATATTTTGCTCATTATCTTTACTTCCTTATTTTTTAAAAATAATATTTGTATATATTTTTTATTCTTATTTTAATGTATTCCTAATTATATTTGCATTGTGTGTAAGGCAATCTGTGTAATTGTACAGGAAAAGTGGTATATAAATAAAGTTATTATTATATTTTTTTAAAGATGTAATCTTATCCCCAGGCAATAATCTTGGACTATGACTACAACCTTATCCCCACGCTATAACCCCAAACCCTATCTATAACCTCGTGCTATGGCTATAACCTCATCTCCAGGCTATAATTTCATTTCCAAGCTATAATCTCAACTGTTTCCCTGCCTACTATGCCGATGGGTTGATTGAGTTATACATGTCGATGCACTTTCTTTGTGTAATGGAATCACTGTCAGCGCGGTCGTCAACCCTTTCACACTGTCATGCTTCAATTCCAGGGTTGGTTTTAGGTCAGCGCATCACCAGGGGAGATTTGCTAGGCAACAGTGAGAGTCAAGGGTGCAGTGCGAGAAGAAGTGGGAGCCTGATTTGTTAAAGTGCCATTTCCTGCTGCTTAGCGTTTAGTCTATTTTCATTAGTGTAACAAGACCATAAACATGTCCCTTCTTCGTCTTAATAAAGAAAACAGTTGGCTGGCACAAGAAGGCAGGATCTGCTTGACGACGTTATTCCTTGGCACGGATAGAGGAGTGTTTCCTCTGCTGGCGTGACAGGGTAGCTGTTTTGTTAGATGTTTTCCAGTTCGTTTTCAGGCAAAAGATGCCCGATACCCAATGGGAGGAACACATTTGGTTGATTTCTTTTTCAACAATAAAAGCACTCCGTAACCAGGAACACAGTGTAGATGAGCTAGCTAGTTGCCTTCATTAATCGAACGAAAGCGAATGCATTGTTGAAGGGCATTCCTGAACGCTCATTTTATTTGTAATTCAGTTATGACGTCTGCATCACTCTGGCAATGGGTCAGAAGAGTCCTGGTGCTGCGAGAAAACACATTTCACGTGTCTCAGACTGAGACATAATAGTGCAGCCTTTTCTCGGTTGGCTGGTCTTGGGCTGCATGCCAGAAATGGCACAATTTTTACTGTACATTGTGCTAACTTGGACAAATGCTTATAGAACTTAAGTGCAATTTCGGAGGCACCTCTTGGTAACACAAATATAATACTTTGTTGACTGAAATGAAATGTAGACTCATACGGATATTTAGGCCTACTAAAGTTTGTGTGTGTGTATTTAAAGGGGACAATGCGTGGTGATTCAAGTATATTATAGGGGACAAAGCCTAGTGATTCAAGTATATTACAATTTTCGGTCACTAGGACCAAATTATTTACTTAATTTTGAAATTGTAAATTCACATTAGGCCCGCCACTACAGCTGTTTTGTTTATTTAGCTATATTGACAACATCGTAGAAACTTTAAATTCGTGTTGAATTCTTTTATCATGGGAAAGTGAGTTTTCTCCTGTTTGTAATACAAATATTACTTGATTAGTTAGCTTTCAATATGGGTCATATCTACTAAATCGTCTTTAATAATTTAACAGCTCGACTTCAGCCTTTTGTACTGTTTGCATAACGCACGATATATGTTATACTTGAAATGGCTACTATCAAGCTAGCTGATGCATCCACACAAGCTAGCTAATGCATGCACATAAACTAGCTCACATCTGCAGTGTATACGTGTGCATACGTCAGTACGTGAGTTGTGCGACATGGCATTTAGCGGATCCGGTAAGCTAAGCATAGGCTGGCTACAAGCATCAGTAGCTACAGTAAACGAAGCAAACAAGATAATAGGAAAACACAGCCTCATAAGCTGAACTGTCGACAGAGGAAGGATATTCACCATAAAACTATTCAACATGCACCAAAAAAACTTTACCAAAAAGCTAGGTGATGTCCACACCTAACAAACATAGGCCCAGCGATCCATGCAATATCATGTTTTTAACTGGGGAAGTTGTACAGATAAAGGCTAGCTGATGGAGAGAACTGATGTTCTCCTCAACAAAAAGATAGGCCTAAGTAGCCAAGTGTTATCATTTGAGTACTTGTATAATTTGTATAATGAATACCATTTTCATTGTTTATGTTTGAACCCGGCCCATTCAGCAAACGCAAAGGGTGTGGCTGCTATCAACGTCAGCTAGTTCGCTTTTGGGCAACAGGTTTAGCATGCTTACTTGTTTGTAAGACTATGTTACCGTGGAGATTTTTTTATTTACTATGTTTTGAAACTATTCATTTTGGTTCTACATGATCAAGGTGTGGATAAAATGCATGCCCATGTAAACTGCATGGTCCATTTTATTCCCAGCTGGGAAAAAATGGCTAATAGGGATTAGCTTCTCCATAATTTCTCTCCTTTAAGGCAGAACATATATTGCTTGATTGCAAATAAAATTTAAGTAAATAAATAGCTGCTGTAAAAGTAGCTGCCCTCCCTGGCAAACCAGTCACTTCTCCCCTCGGCCTGGCTAGACTACTTGCCTACAGTAGTTTTTCTTTCTTGTTAAACGGTGTGTTAGCAGGGGAGGTCATGGGGTGATAATGTGATCAGAGTGCACAAGTCACCCTCCTTATACCCTCAAAGCACTTCTTCACAAACGGTGTGCAAACTGTTTTTTGTTAAGCCGGCGGCACTCCCTACGATGCAAGGGAATAACACCCAACCTACAGAGGAATCACTTAGGGACACTCAAGGCAAGACAGATCTGAACACAGACTACGGACGTGCAGACAGACAGACAGGCAGTCAGGTAGACAGGTGATCAGAAAGACACACAGCAGGACCGGCCAGACCCATGGGCTCCAGATCAAACAGGCCTAGGAGAGAGGGCAGATGTTGCAGCCGGATGGCAGTGTGTCAGGCTGGGAAGGCCGCGGGCAAGAAGCTGCCCCAGCTGGGGACGGCAGAGCCCAGGACCTGGCTGGCTGGCTGGTAGTAGTCTGTCTACCCCTGGATGGACTGTCTCCAGGGCCCCTTGGCCTCTCAGTGGCCGGCCCAGGTACCCTGCCACCTCGCCTGGAGATGGAATGGGGTTACGGGGAGATGGAGGGATGAAAGGCAGCTCCACAGATGTCCCCCCCTCCCCCGCCGGGGTTCACTGGCCCAGCCAGGAAATGTCATGTTTGGCATCTGGTGTGACCCCCCCGATCGACCCCCTCTCCGTGTCTTCTCGCAAAACAGCCCAACAGGCTCACTTTAAAGACACAAACACACTGTAAAGACATACATAGACAATAACTGGAACATCATTTTTTCTCAATCACTGGAGTGTAAAATCATCCTCATCCATGGTTAACTGAATGTAGTGTCTTGGATCCTGTCACAGGTATTCACATGAACCCAGTTGTTGGTTCCTGTGCTAGAGAGCAGAGCAGTAATGCAGTGGACTATGGCAATGTAGTTTCATGAAAGGTACAGTATCGAAGTATATTGTTGACCAGTGGAAAAAATGATAAAACCAATGGAATAAAAAGCAGCGGTCTTAAACTACAGTATTATTATTCATTGTGGTAGGAGTGGCTTTAGTTGTAGTGGTAGTAGTCATTATAGTAGTAGTAGTTGCAGTAGTAGTAATAGTTGTAATGGTAATAGTAGCATTAGTAGTAGTAGTGGTTGTAGTTATAGTACTGTAGTAATAGCAGTAGTAATGGTGGTAGTAGTAGTTGTTGAGGTGAGTTGTCATGCAAATTATTTCCAGGACAATTCTTTTCCATTCGTTTCTCTGTGAGGAAGGTTTGTAGCCATAAAAGGATCTGGCTGGGAGCGAACAAAGAGCTCTTGCATGGTTGCAAATGCTTCAACAGGCGCAATGCTACTGCAGGACATGGCTAGCTTAAACTTTAGATCACGAGCATGGCTATCCAAAAGATGATATTTAGGAGGACTAAGCAGTAGGTTAAAAAAAAGATGGTTTGCCTCCCTTAGAAGTAGGCCTACTCCCCTGTCAAAATTCACCTATGGAATCCAGACAGCCATTACAATAAACAAATTCAAAATTCAACCACAGATCCCGGACAACAATTATAATAAACTAATTCATAATTCATCCATGTAACCCGGACAAACATTCGAATTTTACCCTGTTTCCAAAAGAGTTGGGACACTGTGTAAAAATAAAGAAAAACAGAATGCAATGATTTGCAAATCTTTTAAACCCAATATTCAACAGGAAATAGTACAAATTCAACATATCCCATGGTGAAACAGCTAAATGTTATTGTTTCTTAAAAATATACGCCCACTTTGATTTTGATGCCAGCAAAACGTTTTTAAAAGGCTGGGACAGGGGCAAGAAAAGACAGGAGAAGTTGTGTAATGCTAAAAAATAAACCTGATGGAACATCTCACCACTAATAAGGTTTAGTTGCAACAGGTCTGTCATGTATTGTAAGAGAAACCAGGTGCAAGGTCGTGTTCAGAAGTAAGGTTAATTCCAGACACTTCGGAATAACGCTTCATGCGTTAGAATACAAGTGGCAGCGTTCACTCAGACAGAACAACACTTACATGCGTGAAGAAAATACAAGTGCTAATGTCCACATAAATGTAAAACATGTATTATTGACAAACACAGAATGGGGGGCAGATATGAGATAATGGGAACCAGGTGTGATGATTGGACAAAACCATTAACAAACCAGGTGTGACGAATGGGGGTGGTGGCAGCTAGAAGGCCAGTGACCGCCGGAGCTGCAATTGACCAGATGAGGGCGCAGGAGGATCGGAAGACGTGACAAGGTCCCTAACATGATTGGGTTTTTTAAAGATAATTCCAGAGAGGATGGGTCTGTCAGAAATAGTCAACCATGCTGATTCTTCTCTACACTGCAACCTTTTCCAAGGTATCATAGAGGAGAAAGTGATGTGTTTTCTGTTAACCTGGGTATAAACTACGTTCAGTTTTATTGTTAAATAATTCTTATCAACTAATGTAACATAGTGACATTTTTATAGTGAAATTTTCCCTGAATACCAAATTTGGCCTCTCATTGTGCTTGCAGCGAAATAGATCTTTGATGCACATTGCCTACTACTGCTGCTATTTAAATGATAAACCAGAGGTGGGAAAAGTACTAAGTAAAAGTACTTGGCAATGTTCAGTAGGTTTATGAAGTTCCTAAGTTAGAGCAAAATTATCTGAGAAACAGAGTTCACAACTAACCAGTGACATTAAGTGGACATTCACACGCTTCCTTTATATTAAATGGTTAGTTTTGAACTCCCATTACCTGGTTATTATGATCGTAATTACATATTTCCCTATACTGGTGAACACAGCTGAACCCAGTTGAGTACTTTGTACTTTTTCCCATCTCGCCGAATAACAAATGGATCCAGATTGTGTCATAACTCTGTTTACGTTGGCGAAGTAACCTCTAATTTCTCCATTGAGGTTAGTTTTACGGATTGCACACACGGCTAACTCATCGGTTGAAAATTATCTAAATGCCCTAACTACAGACCGTGCCAGCAACATACTGAAAATACATTCGACTGACATCGTGATTGGGTTTGCTTTTAAGACAATAATTGCTTAACATGGTTGGGATCATTTCAATATACGTGTATTACATATTATCCGGGAGCTCAGTGTCTGATACCTGTGTGATTTTTATTGAGATTTTGCATATGTTTTGAGATGAGATGAATAAACGGCATTTACTTCAGAACTGTTTCGCGGGATAAACTACATGTCGTTACAGCCGGGACGTTGTAAATGAAGCGCGCGAAACAGCAAATACATTTTGCAAACCTATAAGAGCGTTTGTTTCGACTGCGCGCGATTCGACAGCTCGTGCTCTCGATTTAAAAAAAAAAGAATGATCAACGGTTTTTATTATAATGAGACGTAGAATTGCGTTCATCTCACCTGAAGTAGTTCCAGCCTCTGACTAAGCCCGGCTACGCTGATTTACACGGTGAGTTATGGTATATGTAGTCTTGTGTGTGATTAACAACTATGATTTTAAATACCCGAAACACTACAACCACGTTGGTTTTCTGGGTTTAAAAATGGGTCAATAGGCACGAGAGAAAACCTGCTTGAAAATCGCGCGCATGCATTTTTGGTCGCGGTGTTTGTACAGCCTCGGTGTTGTTTACTGTGATGTAGTTTGGTGCATTGTGATGTAATTCTGTGTCATGCAATTTAGTGTAGTGTATTGTAATGTAGTGTGGGTCGCAGAGAAGACGCGGGGCTCATCATTAGGGCGGCAGCTGCTTAGGCCAGATTCTCCACAGTACGCCTCACCCACGGGGAGAGAGAGACAGCATCTGTCTGCCATTCCCCATGGGTACAACCCTCCTGCTTCTGCAGCAGGGCCAGGCGCTCAGCCTTACCAGTTGGGCCAGATCAGGCTGCCACGGTATCAAGGTCACCCCTACCACCCCATCACCTGACAGGGAAAAAAACAGTCCTGTCGCTGTTTCTCAAAGTAGGGCCTACTGAAAACCCAGTGAAACGCACTGGCGACAAATGCATTTGACGCGTATCAAATGAGCCTTCACTTTGAATCGTTTTGTCAAAACTTTTAATTAATACAATACACTACTTTTTTTCTCCCGTATCCTGACAGATTGCCGGGGTGTGGGAGGATGTTTTGTCTTTGATACGTAACTCTTTAGTGCGTCTGTACTATGAGCGGTTCTGCCACTATGATGCAGACAGCGACAGAAATTAGATGAGAAGCGCATCTCTCTCCTTCTCTCTCTTCTGTGTCTCCCTTGAGTCTCCATCTGTCAGTGCCACGCTGGTACCAGACAGCAACCTGCACAGCATTCAGACAGACAGCTGGACTGAACTCAGGAACTAAACTCTTTCATGTCAGCTGCTGTTCGTGTAGACATGGAAACACATATAAAACATTTTCCATTTCAGAGAGTGAAGGGAGGTGTTGGATGAAGATCCCGAAAAATATGACTCGGTGGGTGTGATACATCCACACCACATTCTGTCCTGAGCTGATCAACCGCCAGCTGAAAGCTAGATGGCCGCAGTTGTTCGAATGAAGAAGAGAGGATGGCGGATGAAGAGGAGAGGCTGGCGGATGAAGGGACCAGTGAGGCTGCATGGCTCCATCTGGAGCCTGGCTGGTAATTATGGGTAAGGGAAGCGCCCTCAGCCTGGTGCCATCTGCCAGGGGGGCGACTGGGGGAGACGGTGAGTAGCTGGGGGAGGTAGGGGGAGACTTGACGGAGGGGGCGGGAGGGAGGCAGAGGGAAGCAGTGCCGTTCACTGGGCCTCTGAGGAGAGCGAGGTCGGGGTTCTGACAGAAGGACCGGCACCTGTCGCCAGGGCCTCTGGGCCAGGCCCTCTCTACACCGCCTCAGTCCAGCCATCCGGAAACACAGTCGACCGCGCCAGCCCAGACCGGCAGCCCGGCTACGGCCTGCCCCGGCCCAAAGGAGGTATGAATGGGGTCATGCAACACTAAACGCTGTTTAGTCACTCCAAATATTTATTTTTGTTTATCATTTATTTCCCCCAAAACATTCACTTGAAGACCCATTAAATGAGGGTTTCAGTGAGGGTTTGAATGTCAGTGGGTGGCGAGGTTTATTTTTAGTGTACCCCCTTTATGTACACAATTTGCAATTCAGAAACGGTATCACGTTTATTGTGATTGCAGGGCCACACATGTTGGTATGAATAGATGTACTGAACACAGGCAACCAGTACATCTCTACCGCACATCCTGAGGCTGGCGCACTTGGAGAACAACGTCCCCAACGTCTTGCCTTTGGTGTGAGTGCTGCTCAGGCTCGATTCTGTCGCCATCCCTCGAGTGACCCGGATTGAGAGCAGTTGAAATTACAAGGTGGCCTAGTTTCGGATTGGGCTCCGTGTCACTGGTTGAGAGTTCTCGCTCGGTGAATGCTGCGCATGTCAGCTCGGTTTGAAAATGACCTTTTCATCCGTAACCCTTCGCCGACACGCGTATAGTTAAACACGCTGTGACTCACTGATGGGCGCACCCCAGAGCTCTTTTCATGTAGTTCTCAGGTTTTGTAATGTGGCTGCATCAACAGATTGGCAGAATACAAAATGCAGCGCGGGGCCTCTGTAGTGGAGATAAAATGCTGTGCTTTGATCCCCTGTTCACTGAACCCCCCCCACCACACCACACCACACCATCACCCACCTCTAACATACATGTCAGAGTCTATGACAATCACACACCCGGTTGAACTACCTCTCCTCCGGCCGTCTGCAGCTGTGAAGGTTAAGCTGAGAGTACTGTCTTGCAAACTCTTCATAGTACAGGTGTCGCAAGGTCTTTATAGGCAAAGTTATTGGTTCCCCCATACCAGCTGAAAGCTATTCCGGGTGCTTAGGTATATTTTTATTTGAGTGAAGGGGGGATGAAGAAATGCATTATAACATTATACTGTCCCAACTTTAGTGAGCCATTTGTAGCTCCAACGTTAAGGTGCCCAGTTGATGCTTAGAAGCTGTACCTCTGCCCCCTGCCCTCATCTGCCCCTGTTCCAGCCCGTAGATTGAAATCAAGATGCTGTGATCACGCCATCCGTTTCACTTCAACATCTGACCTCGGGAGGTTTTGGTTGTGTGGTTCCCCTTGGGTGAGCATTGCACCGCCGCCTTCTTTCCGGGGAGTGAAGCCCGGACATATGGCCATGCTGGTTGCTGGAGAGGCACACCGACTGATTAGGTTTGGTGATGAACTGTTGCCGTGAAAAGCATCAGCCCACCTGGGCGCGGCGGTGCTCTGCCAGACCATACACGGTCCGGGATGGTAGCGCCAGAGGCCTCTCCCGTGCCTGATTCAGACCACCCCACACACCCACGATGTCACGGGCCCTCCACCTCCAATCTTGGGCTCAGGGACCTTGTTTGTTTTAAGAGTCTTGGAGCATGTTTAGTCTCCTCTTCAAAATGACCCACTTCATAGGGCTACTTCCTGTTACCCAGAGGGCTACTTCCTGTTACTAAGCGCTGTAATTATCAAGCACTTCTCAGTTTTCTTGTTCGGTTTTCTTGAAGTATTGTGTAAATGTTAGGCATACACCTTCATGCATTCTTGTATGTTCATCCAATATCTGATTGTAGCACAAAAAACGGTCTCTGTGGAGACGAACAATCAAGCTTTTAAAACCTGGAAATCTATTTCTAAACTATATAGCAAGAGGTTAATATCCTGACTAGCTACACAACGTGTGGGCTGAAAACTCTGAGAATAGAGATAATCGAGTTTCCACAAAGTGTGATTTGAAACTAGGCTGTCAGTTAACTTCAGTAAAAAGGTTAATAAAAATAGATCTTAAAATACTTCTGCTAAATTATGAATTCCATGTAAAAATAAGTATTTAGATTAAATACATTTTGGGATTAGGTCTTTTTAAGGGCTGATCAAATTGGTCAAAAGAGCAATTATCGGTCCATAGATACAAATGATCTAGAAAGGTTCTTCTGTCACATTTAAGTCACTTTGTTTTTATTCACAATATACAGTAGGTGGCCTTACAAACCAATGGGCAAGATGTAAACACTTAGATAGGAACTAAACAGAGAATAAATGTACATAAATGCTACAGTAACAGTTGTTGCTAAGGAAACCGCTGTTCTAACAGTTTTAAATTGAACAATTTACAAGTGCAATATAATTTCTTTTTAAACACAAAATCCCCCTAATACAAAATGCCAGTATAGGTGGGTCTGATCGAGGGATCAGTTTGGCTCCTATAAATATGACCAACTGACTCCCTGCATACAAACACAAAACACACACCTACTCAGCTAATCAGCACAGCTGTACTGTCCCAACTGCTGCTTTAAAACTGGGCCAGGAAGTGTTAGGCCCATGTTTGAAGTTTGAAACAATACCATGAAATTTCCCAAAAAATAAAAGCAGTAAATTTCCAAATAAATTATATTAGGGAAATACGTGAGTATTAACCTCTTCAACCAAATTTCCAAATGTGTTGTAGCAAATGAGCCTAGGTAAAAGGTTATATCATCCTAAAAATCACAGGCGTTTACAGACACAGAAGACAAACTTGAATAACAACAAGGTGGAAGCAATACACAACAGCAGTTTTAACAACGCATTTGGAATTATACAAAATCATCAAGAACATTTTAGTACAAATGAAAAAAAATAATAATAATCACCCTCATATTGAAGTAAATGTACCCCTCCCTTCCCTTATGTTGATTTTGGTTATATACTGTTCATGTTCCGGGTCAATTTCACCCAGGTGAGTAAACAGGAAATACAGTCTTCCTTATTGAAATGGAGCAGAGCACATCCTCTTTCAGAAGCTCTTCTCTCTGGCGTGACAAACTGAACTCCTTAAAATAGTAGGGGTAACATTTCTACTGCATGTCATAATTCCATCACACTGTCAGTGATTATTATGGGTCAACCTTGGATCAGTGTTGCTCAGCCCGAGTGTGGTAGTCAAACATCTTGGTTACCACAAAGGACTCACCATCTCATTTCAGTAAGTAGTTTGATTCTAGGACAGACCATTTAAGTGTTAGGGTTCAAAGGTAAAAGGTCAAATTGGCCTCTAAGCACTATAGGGAAATGAGACATCTTTGAAATCAGGCTGTAAGAACCATTAATGTTCAGAAGGCCGTTTCTGAGACAAAATTATACACAAAGAGCAAAAGGTCAAATTGTGGGTAAAATAGGAAGACGTGTACCTAGGAGACTAGTCCAACAGTCATGACAAACAATCACTTGAACTAGCATTTATTTATTCAGTTCCCAGGTGAATTTGACCCAGCACATAAGGGAAGGGTTAAAAGGCATTGAACGGCAACTTGGCAACAACAACCCAAGTTAAATAAGAGTTGACCCAATAAAGGGCTAAAGTTTTTCACCAATAATAAAGAGAATTGACATAGGTTGAAGTGAACTCATTCCTGGTTAAAAGGCTGAATGTTATTTGGCAGATGTTAAATCTTGCTACCGGGGTCAAATCTTTTTTTATTCTGTGAATCCAGGATAAACAAATATTTGAGCTATTTTTTATAAAGACTCATGAGGAAATTATAAATTAGGAGTTTCAAATTAACTTGTAGAATTAATTGAATTCAATTTAAATTGACCCCCAAACTGGCTTGCTACATCTATGCTTCCTGAATGCCATTTCTCCAACTGTGTTCATAGAAATATGGAGAGATCGAAGTTAAAAAACTAAAACAATCCGGTTTAGGATCCAAATGAGAATAAAGTGGGTTTCGCAAAATCTGAAAATTTCCTCTGGAGAATGAGCTGTAAATTATTGAATCGGGTTAGGGTTGACTTAGGGTTGACTCGACTATATTGCAGACATGCTACCTGTAAAACACACTGAACAACAGTCACAACTTATCAGTCAGAGGTTTCACATGACAAACAGATAACCTAAATGGTTTTCTTTGTCAATTTTCTTTATATAAATGATGTGATTTCGCATACTTGAACAATATGTTTAAAAAAGTATACCAGTGCCATTTTGATATTAAGCTTATTTAACCCATAAAACAGTCCTAAAAGGTAAAAAAACAGGCCAACTTAAACGTTTTAAGTATAATAATCCTTTGTTACATTATTTGAAACCCAGACTTGTGGAGGAACCTGAAGCATGAGGGAACAGAGAGAAGGGATAGTGCTTCAATATCCACCAACCAAACTCTACTTGACCTGGAGGAGCCATTTCCCCAAACGACGGCTAACAGCCAAGTCTGTGTCCACCAAATCATATCAGCCCAGTCAGCAGTACGAGACAAAATACCCCTATCCTTAAACCAGACAGAGCTAAAACCACTGACCCAAAAAACTAACAACTCCCCCTTCCTGCGACCAAACACCCAACCCGGCCCAACGTGACTGGCGTCACGTTTGGTCTCACCTCACCAAAACAGTCCCAGAGAGTTTGAACCCTTTAGACCAAACTTGCCTGCCGGGCCTAAAGTCAGTGTTCCTCATCCGCCTGTACTGCTCTGCCCAGGCGACCAATCAGACGGCCGCATGGACCAGTGGGTGGGACAAATGCATCATGAGGGGGATGACCGACCAACCACCAACCAACAGGCCCGGTGCCCCCGTCTGTTAGGGAAGCTGGCGTAAATGCGTGCCCGTGCTGGCGCTGATTAGGTGGGCAGGGGATCATCATCTTCCCCTTTGCTACATTTACATTTGCAGCACAGGACAAAAGGCGTGGCCAGGAGTAGGAAGGGAGAGGCCACCAGCAGGAGCAGGCCAAAGCCAGCGAAAATCCCCACCACCTGAAGAGGAGAGAGTGCTTTTACTCTAAACCCATTTTAACATTTAACCAAGCCCTTTATATGACAAGTTTTAATGGGATTCATCAGGTGCTTGTTTGAACCCCGACACAACAACACCGCTAGTGATCAACAGACAGTACCGACAACATGCATGAAGAAAATCAGCCATTTGCTTTTGCAGTTTAACATCATTGCCACAAGGGGGCAGTACTCCCTCAAAAGTAGATCCACAATGTGACAGATGGGGAGGGCATAAATAAAGTGACATCATAGCCTTTTCTTCTTTGACCATTACATATATTATACTGTTTCAGTTACTTTCAGTCATGCCATTACAATCCAAATCGTATTGGTAGTGTTCACTGAATTCTGGAGAATTGGCAAATGGAATGGGTTAATGTAGCTTTTAAACACCTTATTAACTTTAATATTAATTAAGCTGTTAGGGCACCCTGAGAGAGCTTCTAAAATACAGTTAAACCCACATTAGATCTACAGAGGAAACACAAACGTGATTTTTGTATGTCCGAACATGTCGATACTACATCTGGGGCTCCTCCCCTAGCCACACAGAGGACCTGGGGCTCCTCCCCTAGCCACACAGAGGACCTGGGGCTCCTCCCCTAGCCACACAGAGGACCTGGGGCTCCTCCCCTAGCCACACAGAGGACCTGGGGCTCCTCCCCTTGCTACACAGAGGACCTGGGGCTCCTCCCCTTGCTACACAGTGGACCTGGGGCTTGTAAGGCAGTTACCAGGACAGGCAGTCACCAGACAAAATAAAGGATCTGGCTGTTAAAGATGTTGTGCCAAAGGACTTAAGGAGTGCAGCTAAAGCCTAAGAACACTTATTTTGGTAATATAGTACCTGTGTCCGGTGCCAGATGACGGAAGCTCTGGAGTGCCCCAGTTTGTTTCTGCACGGTCCTTTGTCATAGTGGATCAGAAGAAAGTCATCCTGCAGGAAGAGGAACTACCAGCGTCAGAGCCAAAGGGGCTAAACGTCAGGGTACACAAGAGATTGTACACACTCGCCAGAATCACAAGTAACTGTACCATTGTGACTAATAGAACTGCATGAGGCTTTATGGGCTTTATCTATTACTTTCTATGTGAGTTGTTATCCATTGGTGTTTGGCGTCGCATTTCGTTAAGCACAGCTGTTGGCCACAGTATTCAGAATCCACACAGTTCATCCAGAAAACCATAGCATTGTTCTGTCCATGCTTCAGGGAGGTAAAAGGAACCGTGCCTTCTCCTGCAAGCCTGGTTTCACACCCATACAACTGGCTGGTTCTCAAAGAGCGTTCAAAGCCATAGATAAAGCACTGTTGATGTAACCAGAGAGTGAGTGCACCGCTCAATGCATTTCAACAGATTTGGTTTGGGGATTTGAACTGGTAACCTGCTGCTCTGACTGATAAGCTATACACCGCCCAGTGTTTTCTACTCACATCCAGGGACTCCAGGCAGTACCAGCAGAAGGCGTGTTTGCAGTTCTTACACATCATCTGGGCACAGCCTTCGTCCCGCTCGATATACACCTTGCATTTGGGACAGCGTTTGATGGGCGCATCGTCGTCTTCCTCGTCATTTTTGTAGAAGGAACTGAAAAGGCAAGAGACAAACAGCTTCAGAAAACAGACAGGGCAGCAGATGCCGTACTGCCCAAATTGCCTGTCCACCCCTGGTTTAGGAAAATACGTTTGTAACACCAAATTTGTTTTGTTTTTTAATTGTCACTAAGCTCCCTGTTACTCCCACGTTGAGCCTGCCAGCTCTGAGTCGCCCAGTTATTCCCAAGCTGAGGCGCTCCGTTCTGCCCACATTGAGTCACCTAGAATTTGGATTCTTGGTAGCTGTAGTAACGGTAGAAATAACAGTAGAAATAGTAATGTTATTATTAGTAGTAATGTTTTAGGCTACCTGGTCTCCCCAGGGAGAAAGGTGATAATGGGCATGTTGTCCTGGCAGGCCTGTCCTTTATGCCAACTGGACCGGCAGGCCGAGCAGAACTCCAGCCGGCACACGGAGCACTGAACCAGCTGTGGCAGAGCAACCTCCGCCTCCTTCAGCTGGCACACCGCCTGGCAGGACGAAGACGGGCACCAGGTCCGGCATGGGTCAAGCAACACCTCTGCAAAACACACAAGGACAGGGGCGTAGTCACTTGTAACAAAACGATTTGCATTTCAGTCCCATGTGATCGGGTGGCCCCCCGTGTAATTCAGTCTGATGTGATCGGGTGGCCCCCCCCCCCGTGTAATTCAGTCTGATGTGATCGGGTGGCCCCCCGTGTAATTCAGTCTGATGTGATCGGGTGGCCCCCCGTGTAATTCAGTCTGATGTGATCGGGTGGCCCCCCCCGTGTAATTCAGTCTGATGTGATCGGGTGGCCCCCCCCGTGTAATTCAGTCTGATGTGATCGGGTGGCCCCCCCCATGTAATTCAGTCTGATGTGATCGGGTGGCCCCCCCCGTGTAATTCAGTCTGATGTGATCGGGTGGCCCCCCCCCCCGTGTAATTCAGTCTGATGTGTCTGTTTCGGACAGAGTTACAACGCTATCTGGAATCATAGAATGTACATCATACAGCATATCTACAGCATACTACTCCACCAATCACACAACAGTGATTTAAGTAGGGAATCCTGTAGTAATTATTCAATTCTGATTGGGGGACGTGTGATAATGGAACACTGAGTTGAAGGCTCCTTCTGAACCTCTGCTCACTTTTCCATCTTTAGCATCTAGAAGCTTTTCCATCACACAAACTGTGACAAACTGCCCTGCTTTGAGCTTACTCAGATCGCAATTATTGCAAATTTCTTGAATTTGACTTATGGTCACGAGTTAAAAAAATAGAATAATTTGCTGGATGCATGAGGCTGGTATGTGTGATTGTGTCCTCAAAAAATTTGGAGTTGCCCGTCAGTCTCTATTCATGAGTGAGATGTCTTGGGATAGTTTGTCTGAAGATTTTGCCAGTTAAAACCAACACAAATCCAATTAAGTTGAATAGGATTAGTTAAGATGGAGAGCAAATACTCCCAGTTCCGCACGGTCTCTTCTCCCAGAAATTATTCTAACAGTAGTTCATGTTCTAAGTTTTCCATGAATCTGAATTCAGGTACAGAAGGCTGTAGGTACAGAAGTCCGGGTTGGTGCATGTCCATTGTTTCTTTCTAAAGCTAAGAATATGTGTAATCACAACAAGAATCTTAACATTCTCTGGGGACATCTTAAACTCCAACCAGTATAATCCTGCCATCCTGAAATCTGTGATCAGAATTATCCTGCAAGTAGACTTGCTTTTCTTCTGTCCTGGTATTACCCCAATCACTATGCAAGAAATAACTTATTTCTGATGTCAGCGAAAACATCTGGACCTAAGATCCGGATTGGCAGAATGCTAGACTCATTATGAAATGTCTTTGGCTGCTCCGCCATTTCTGGGGTCATCGCCGTCCCACCCCTTTGGGGTTGTTCCCCATCAACGACCCTTCTCTGTTTTGCCACCTCAATGCTGGAACCAGCTTTCCTTGGAGGCTATGACGGCAGAATCTCTCTGCCCATCTTCTAAAAATATATTGATCCCAAATCACTGCAAAACACAGTTTAAAATAGTGTTGTACAGAAAAGTGTCAGTCTCTTCCCTACAATTGAACGTCACATTTCGGGTCAATTGCCATGTGCAAGTGCACATCAGAAGATTCAGGATTTGAACCGGGGACCTAATGCTTATTGGCTAAATGGTCTAAATGCTTGGCATCCCGGCACTTTAATAGAGGCTGCATACAGCATATGGTATCTTACGGTTTGGGGAGTGGCTGAGACGGGTTTTCGGTAAGGAGCTGCATCAACGCATTAGCAGTCACTCCCTGAAGAGGAGTGAAGGAGTTGACTCACCTCTCTCAAACTGCTGCCTCCTGTATCTCTGCATCGTCTCCACTGACACCATGCATTCAATCTGCAACACAGAGAAACGCCAGGACTGATCACATGGCCTCGGCAGACCAACCGAGGGGAATGCATTGGACTCGCGGCGGCCGCCAACGTCGTCCCATTGGGCGTTGAAAAGGCGGGACGGGCCTCTGGCCTTGTTAGTGTAAACCAAGGGAAGAACTCGTTCCTTTACAAGGCACTCCTACATTTCTTTTAAGTGCTGCCATGTTCTCAGACTATATAATGTTTTTACATTTTACAGAGGACGCGTTCTTCTGTCAGTTTACATGTACGAGGTGGAATTACACAAAATAAGTTGTTCATAAATACGCAGTCAGAAAGCCACATTCACTCCACAGCAGCTTCCTGAGTAACATCCCATTCCCAATTTTGGCTCTGGTCCTAAGTGTCGCCCACGGGGAACCGGGTTTCATTCAGGCTGGGGGCAGGGAACTCATGGGAAGCCGGAGGGGACCGACGTACCTCGTTCTCTAACAGGTGACCTTGTTTCGGGCAGGCAGAGTCTGGACAGCTAATAGCAGTTTCAAGGCCCTCTTTGATCAGAAGTTCTACATACTGCTTCAGGCACTGCAAGGGAGAAGTAAAAGGGACAGTTCACCCAAATTAGGAAAATGACAAGTTGGCAAACAATTCCAGTTGAAGTAGTCCGGAACATTTCCCGTATTCTTAATATTCTAATATTACTCATGCTTGTATTTAAAGACATTTAACACAAATTGCCCACAGGCAATTTTGAGTAAAAAATAAAAAAGTGGGTTAGGACTGTGCTTGGTCAGCATGTTGTGTTTTCTTCAGATTGATGGATAATGTGGTTCATTTAGCACTACATGGTACTTTCAAAGCCCACAGCAGAGCAGTACAAAAACAAAGATTTTAAAAGATAATGCTACACTTTAGATTACGATTCTGCTCAATGAAGGAAAAACAAAAACAGGGTAACAATGTCCAGGGTCCAAATCAGATGTGATGGGTGTTTCTACTGACCAGGCTGCAGAAGACACACTGGCATTGGCTGATGGTGGTCATCTGCTCGAGGGGGAACTCCCCCAGGCACAGCTTGCAGGACATCAGAGGGTCCAGGGACAGGTCCCATGTAGGGTGGTACCGTGCTGACGGGGTGGCCGTCATCACATCTGGCACAGGCAACCTGGAACACGAAAGGGTTGTACAGTCAGACGTATGGAAAACAACACTGTAGAACAGCAGCAAGCAAGTGCAAATACAACAGTGGTTTGCCCTTTAAATATTTCGTGATCAATTATTTACATCAAACTCTTTATAAAAGCAGCTTGTCAAAAAGCAAATGAATGCTCAATCTTGTTCTTAAACATGATAAATACTAACGCTGGCTTACATCTTTGAAAACGATACTGGAATCATAAAAGCAACCTGTCACTTGCTGATTGTGAACAGTTAACGGTTTCAAGTGCAGAGCCCGTATTGCTTATAACCTCCTCTGCAGCTCGTTAACTGTAAACACTCAAGAGCCTGTCGAAAGCACTCCTCAGGCTGCTAGGCAACGGACAGAAAGAAGGCCGGCTGAGTGACATCACCACTCTACGTGAAGAGTCGAACTGTTCAGAACAGCCTCTCTCAGAACACTACAGTCCCTTTATTCAACTGGGGCTGACTTCACAAACCTGTTCGTCAAACACACTGCAGTCTGAAGACATCAACAGAATATGCTAAATGACAACACAGTGAAAACAAAAACACAGTAAGTAATGGAAAACAAACAAGCAAAATGCAGAGCAAGACAGCCCAAAACCGACATTACGCCACAGCAAACTGGTTTCCAGATTAAAACCTCGGAAAAACCTTGACAAAGAACAGACTTAGTGAGCACAGCCGAGAGGAAAAGGAAAATTGGCTTCCTGTAGAGGAAAGTGTAATTTCCCCACATTTGAGACCATTATTCAAGGTTTCAATGACCTCTCTGACAAAAACAGGCTACCCACCCAGAGAGCTGTGTATTGGCAGCCCCCCACTCCCAAAACAGGCCCGTTTTACACCATGTACAAGTGCTTCAGCCAAGCTGCTATGGCAGTAGAACCAAAGAGGTTCTGAAAGCCGGGCCCGGTTCAAGCCACAATGGCCCACATTCCCACTGATAAACAAAGACAAAGTGGTGCTTATCTTTCACTTACCACACGGCTGTGATGTCATGTTCTACTGTTCCTAGACAGGGACTTCTCTTTCCTACAGTAACATGATTCAATTGGATTTATTGGTAGTGTGTGTGTGTCCACGCATGTGTGTGTGCGACCAAAAATATCAGTTTCACCACCGCAGAATTTCCCTCCCACCCCCTCCGTTCTAACATTAGAAACACGAGTGAGAGTGTGACCGCGTCTGAATCTCCGTAACTATAAAAAGGACACTGTTGATTACCCAGGGACACACAGCGCCTGGCCACGCGCAGCCACCGGCCACGCGCAGCCACACAGAACCGACGTGGTAGGCGGACATCACACCGGATAATGTGTATGTACACGGACCGTTTCCCAAATGGCACCCTGTTTTCTACAAAGCGCGCTACTTTGTCCTGGGAACAAAGGTGGTGCACTGTGAAGGAAACAGTGTTATTTGGGTGCACATTAGGTTCATCGCCTCGCTCTCATTTCCACGTCAATTCATCATCTCCATAATCACATGAATGAATTGTGCCGCTGCGCACACGGAAAATCACCGGCTCGGCTTGAATGTCGGAATACATCACCATGAGACGCACGTCGTTCAGCCCAGTCTGCATCATCGTTATCGCTGGAAACAGGTTCAACGCAACGGAATATCGGAATAATGAGAATGAACTTGAAGCTCCCGATTCACCATTCATTTTCACCAGTTTTTCCCCCCCAGACAAACTTTAATCAATTGAGAGTTGTATCCATTTCTCTGCTACAGTGTATTCGGAAGACTTTAGGGCTCCTTTACTGTTACTCATAGGGATCGGCGCCAAGCCGGTCTACGGTTTCTACAAAGTTCCACCCCTTCGGGGCTCCTCAGCCACACGACAGATCCACAGCCGGTCAAGACTTGAACCGAGTCTGTGGTGGTCAGCATGGTGCTATGAAGTAGCTTGTTAGACCACGTCTACGCAGGCCAATGCAACACAGCTTGAAAAGTAAGCTAGTGCGCTATATTGGCTATTTGATTATTACCCTGGAAAAAGAGCGTCTGTTAAATTAGATCAGAGCAGTGCTCTTGTTAACGTCTCAGACCATGGAGTCGGAATGGGCATTGATTAGATATTTGTCTTTGCACGGTGAACCAAACCGGCTGGTTATCGTTTTCATTCAGCCCATCTCCCACATTGACCATCCATCTATTGAAGCAAAATTATACTCCTGTGCAGAAATAGAATTCCTCATTCCAGAAAAGCACTTTATTCACTCAAATAATTAGACATTGTAAATTCAACACTTCACAACACACCCACTAGCCTGCATCTGTATTTTCTAGAATAAATGTTTTGGGATTTCGAATCCGTCTTTGGACATGATAACTACTGAGTCTTTAGGAATATGACTGATCAGTCATAACATTATGATCATTGACTGGTGAAGTGAATAACACAGATAATCTCATTATCGTGGCACCTGTCAGTGGGTGGATATATTAGGCAGCAAGTGAACATTGTGTCCTCAAAGTAGGTGTTAGAAGCAAGAAAAATAGGCAAGCATAAGGATCTGAGCGATTTTGACAAGAGCCAAATTGTGATTGCTAGACAACTGGGTCAGAGCATCTCCAAAAGTGCAGACCTTGTGGGGTGTTCCCAGTCTGCAGTGGTCAGTACCTATCAAGTGGTCCAAGGAAGGAACAGCAAGGAACCGCTAACAGGCTCTTGGGTGGCCAAGGCACATTTGACGCACGTGGGGAGCGAAGGCTGGTCTGTGTGGTCCGATCCAAGACGAGCTACTGTAGCTAAAGTTACTAAAAAAGTTCATGGTGGTACTGATAGGTGTCAGAACACAGTGAATTGCAGTTTGTTGCGTGTGGGGCACAAATTGATTGAACTCTCAAAACTGTATTAATTCCAAAAAATATGTCTCCACAGTCCAGGATTAGGCTTGATAATCTGAAAAAAGGCCCTAAAATCAAAAATGTCGAACCCTCCCTTTAAGTCAGCCAGTCAGCATCAATCCATGTCAAGCGCCGTTCTCTGTAAAAACGGAAGTGACAGCGGTCAATAAAAGGAGGCGTGTCAGGACTGCTTTTTTCATTTCAGTCCCTTCAAGCACATGGCTGTAATGGAATAATGCAGTTACTGAAGGCTAACATGAACTCTTTATATAAAATAATCCATCTAGGTTAGCCATGACTGATCCGGTTATCCTTAGATTAACATCAAAAGATGTTAGGTTTGATTCATTGTTTGTTGGCCCGGGGAGTATGTCGGAGTGCGTAGGGTCAGATCGTGACCACGGAATGAACCGGTTGCACTTGGACCTCTACAGATTTCTACACAGGGTACCGGTCCCCTTCAGCGGTCAGGGTTCTGGTGTTCTCCCAACAGGTGAGGTAAAGTGGATCCCTCACCATACATCTTACCCAGTAGACCAGAGCAGCTTTGTCACAATTGGCCTGCATGTCTTTATGTAAAACTGAACCTGAATAAAGTCTCACCCAATGAGAAGAGATCTCACAGCCCTTCCACAGCACACAATGTGACAAGGCCTTTGATTTGCTCGCCAGAAGTCCATAGAGAGGAGTCTAAACCACTGGCTTCTGCATATAGCCATCTCTAGGCCTGTCACAGAAATGTAGGTCTCAAAATGTTCCTAGAACAGTATTACAAAACAAAATGACACCGCCTTCAAGGAAGAAAGGAGTGTGTATGTTGTGTGTAAACAGAAGTAGGGGTGGGGAGAGAGAAGTGTATTCACGTTGACCAGCAGAGATTCACAAAGGGAAAGAATAGTCTGTTCCGTTGAGGAAGAAAGAGCAACTCAGACTATTGGAGCAAGAGAAGATTCTCCTGGCTCAAAAACTGGCAAACTGACAAAAAGATCCTGGCTGAGACGCTGGCAATTAGACAAGAATCACAGGAATTTGGATACAGAGGGAGGGGAACAGTTATTCCCATGTATTATTTTTATTTGGCACTGTAAACTGTATTCTATGCCAATGAATCACTCTACAATAAATATGAATAGTATGGAGTTGAGAGAGGGGATGTGTAAAGAGGTGGAAGGTGTTTGCACTGACAGTAAATCAGATAATCAGCCAAATCACTAGAGGGAATGAGATTGAAGAGGAGCACAAAATGGCGTGTGTCTGAAAGCTGGAATCAGTCTAACACCCAGCAGTTGGAGACAACAGAGTTGACTTAACTGTCATTACAAAGCCCCCCTAGCTAGAAACCTAGCTTTCTCACAACAGATAACGCTCAAATCAGAGGCGGAGCTTTAATGGGAACGCGGCACCCATGGCAGCCAATCACATGGGCCCCCAAGAAGTTTATCTTATGGTTGAAAAGATTATAGCAAGCAGAATCAAATTAAATTATGATTAATTTGTTGCATACCACTTAGTTGACATTGAAGTGATAAACATCTATATTATTTATGATCCCATAATACATTTGTATGATCGACCAATCGGTGACTGTGGGAGTGTAGCCAGCGATGCCAGATGGGCAAGTTTCCCGCATAATTGGGCTATTTTTTATGATAATGTGCAGTTTTGATGTGGAGTCTGGCAACCCTGGGTATAACGTCGGATTTTGTTGGCTTGTTTGCTAAGGATTGTAAGTGGAAAATTAAGTAACAAAACATAAAAATGTAACATAGACGTCTGCCACTCAGAGGAAAAAATCCTATACATTATAAAAAGGTACTATAATGATGTGCCCTTGAGATTAGTCTTTAGTAAAGTTGGTGAGCAGCAGGAGCAAGAGAAAATGGGTCGATTTAACGTTACAATGAAAGGAGCAGCATCGCGGTTTATAGCGAAAGGAATTACAGTTACAATCCAGGTCCAAAAGCAGCCAGCAGTGAAAATTTTTTAACTGCTGGTATGTTTTGTTGTAGCCAAATAAATTGTATCATGGTACGTGAAATGTTCGGAAATATTTGGGAAAATAGTATCTGTCTATCTTTAAGTTGAGAAATCAGCTAGCAAAATTTTGCCATTGTGGTGGTGGTGGGGACGGCTCCGCGGCGAAGGTTGGCGCCCCTGGGAGAGAAGGCTAAACTCAGCCAGGGTCTCAAACCATATGACTTCAAACAAACCAAGCCGTCTCATCTTCAGTCTGAGGGCAACTAAAAGTTTAACCAAACAAAGCACAGTGAAGTGAGATCTCTTTTTGTGAAGTCTCCTAATTTCTCCTCAGAAAGGGAGAAGTTGAGCTGACATTCAAGCCTTCTGTGTCATACAACCCCGTTGGGTCCACACAACGACACCAATAAAACTAACTCCGGTTGTGATACACTGAGAATACAGTCAGCAGACGGCTCCTCTACGGTTTCCATTGTTTGTCTTCTGTTTGCATGTGTGACAGTGAGAGAAAGATGGGTAGAAACAGATTGAGAGCTAGGGCTGGGGCATGAGAAAGCACGCGTGCGAAAGAGAACAAGAGGGAGGAAAATAGATAACTGCATGGATTACATCATCACCTGCCGCTCCATCTGCTCTGCCTAGATGGGGCCAGAGACATGGGTATTAATAGATGGCTCTGGACAGGGCTTCGTTACACACTACCATGGAAGACAGACACCGAAGGAGACAGCGGGAAATAGGAGAGAGAGAGAGGTGAGTGTTCGCTGTCGAGACGTGTGTGTGAGATATTGGGGGAGGGTGCATGGGAGACAGGAGGAGAGCGATAGGAAGATAAATGTGGCAAGAAGAAACAAGACATGGAGAACAGTGGAACCGTTACATAAGGGACAGGGTAGGCCCACCACTTAAGCCCGCTGAAAGTCGGGACATGTCTCGTGTACTCTGCAAAATCGTTTCAAAACGATAACATTTGAGAAGAATCTCGTTGGCCTCGTTAACCCTGGTTCAACAGCCGCTAGTTATTATTCTGGTTGGAATTCAAGTAACACACAGGATTTGTCAACTTTGACATTACCGGCTGATCCATATCTGACTCTTCGATATGGATCCACGTGGATAAACCGCCCACCAAGGGGTGCTGACGTTCATTAATACACCACACCAGAACACCAGAACCATTCTGCACTTCACTCTGAAAAGCAGACAGTAACCCATCTCAGGGTTCCGATGCTGGTTCCTCTGGTTTTCCCTTCTGGTCACATGCTCCATGCTGCACAGGTCTGCTAGGCACATCTTTTAGTTTTACTTCAATGGCATTTGTTCCCATACATGAGACAACTTTGGACATACAGGACTCGCCACGCATAAAGCCCTGGCCACCTGGCACCTTCTTAGTGATGAACCAATCAGTATATCATCCTCATCATCCTCATCAATAGTTGTTGCACTCCCAGCAAACTATTATTTTAATTTTAGGTAACAGATCATCATGTAGGTGTAACTAAGGTAGACTGTTTGAAAACAATCTATAAACAACCATGTTGTCTGTTTCACTAGAAACCAAGCAACTGGGCTTAACAGGAATGACTAGAGGTTTACACTAAAATTTAATTATTGGACAAAGCAATGTGAAAACAACATGCATTCTGAATAAATATACATTGGACACCACAATACTATGCAATGTCCTTAGCTCTACATCTAACATCTTATTGCAGGAAACTAAGCTATGGCTCTACCGTATTGGTTTTGACTGGTTAATACTACTTAAGCAGTTCAAAATATTGCTTTTACAAAGAGGTTGGCAGCTTTGTTATGGAGCACAATGTTCTAATTCATGAGAAAATCCTTGCAGATGAGTTTGTTGACAACATTTATCGAATTTAAACAACCCCAAATTCACAAGCAATAATCCAGAGAAGTAATCTGCCCTGACAAGGTCTCAGTCTTTATCCGCACTCCCTAAAAACAAAGACAGAAAACGGGTTTATCGTATTTGCCATTTTGTCATTACTGTTGAGAAAGGCCACATGGTCAGTGTGTCCTGAGTTGAAGCACAAAATGAGGGAGAGACAGACAAAGCACATAAATCTTTTGGGATCCCTCCAGCACGTTTAGTCTCTCCTGGGGCTGTGATCTCCATAACCAACATCTGAAACAGACTCGGAGGTGTTTGTATTGCCAAGTGGGAATGAAGACATTGTGAGATTCTGGGGCAACCCAGTCCTCCATCTTGGAGGGCACGTCAGCAACATGTGATCGCATGTCGGTTTATGAGGTGTTTGATAAAGATGTTAAGTGAATGGTATTACCAAACCACTTCTGGGCTGGACTGCTGGCCAATTGGACCTAGAATTTCTTTTCCAGTTACACTTTGGAAAGAAATGAAAGCTGGGCCCACACGGCTGTCTATGTACACGACTGCGGCACCTCAGAACCATTTCGGATCCAGCGTAGTTGGACATATCTGAGGTAACACTACAGCTTTTCAATTGCAGACATAAATCCTTTTGGGAGATAGCTTTGATCCGCCAGACTACCTGAGTTACCACAGTGTGTAAAGTAATGACGCATCTGAAGTGACGCACGTCACTAGGCAACCAGAACTGTCAAAGAAATCATCTTGTGCTGCATTTGCAGCCTACCGGTCTACTTCCCAGGTACCGACCGCTGTCTGCTAGTACATTAAACTAACAGTGTATTTCTAGCATGACAACAATGCATTTCACTCTATTCAGATTTTATTAGGGCCTTTGAGAAGTGAAACATATCAGAAAGCGCAAATCATGTGATCACTAATCTCCCTTGATCCCACCAACCAAGCATTGATCTAATCTCCTAAGTGTTTGTGTCCAGCTAGCTAAGTGGATCATGCCATTCACATGAAATGACATCCAGTCCGCCAATTCAATGGGGACCGCAGGCAGGCATTTTTTAAATAAAAAAAACATGAAATCAAAATGGATCTGATCAGGAGCTTTCGCTAAGTCCTAGCTCTGAATACTAGCCACAGCTTGTCAAAAACACACAGCAGGAAATGAGTTAGCAATTGGCGGAGAGCACCAACTGGTCGCAAGGTTTACAATCCCTGCAGTTTGCCATGGCCTTAAAGGAGTTCCTAATTATTCAAAAAAGAAGGGGCCCTGTCCAGATAAGCTCGTAGAGGCTTATCCATTTAGGCCCATGTTGATTTCATGCTGAAACACAAAAAGTGGAAAAATCCAAGATGGCACATACTTTTGAGACCCCTTGTATATTGTTTCTACATTCCATCCTTTGTCATTGATATGAAAGCTCATCTGTCAGGGACAATTTAAGATTCCCAAAACGATTGATACATAATGGACATATTTAAAAATCCAAATCTTGAGAGCAAGGCCATTTCCAGTGTTAGCTCTCTGGACCTCACTGAAAAACACAAAGCTGCCTAGCAGTAACCCCACAGGATTAAACCAAGTCGCCCCTCCCCCCATTAAACCAAGTCCCCCCTCCCCCCATT
>JACXGJ010007339.1:0-30859 GCA_016801105.1 Esox niger | reverse complement strand
TTTGTGCTTGATTTTTTTTGTTTGCCCAAATCAACAAAGGCAAGTCATAATAATGATTTAATAATTTTGATTCTCCAACAATTGAACACTCATTCTGAAGCTTTTGTTAGCGTTGTATTACAAAAAAAACAGGAAGTGAAATTAAAAGATAGTGTGACCAATTAGGAGAATATAGAGTATAGCCTACTGCTGGTTTTAAGTCAATCAGAAAATTGTCAGCATTCTAGCTCCCCCATCCTTTCAAATGCACAGCTTGATGCAATCTATCGCATGCTGACACAATCTACCTCATGTTACAGTTAAGAAAACAATAATTAGATGAGCAACATCTGTTGACAGAATTCCCTGAGATGGAGGGAGGAATTGGGAACCAATACTTGTTACTGCCCCACGTTAGAAGAAATAATCCATTTGATGTCCGTATGTTTAAAACCACCCAATTGAATAAAAGGAAGAACTACTTGGGATAACACAGATGAGGGTCATAGATTAACACAGCTGGCATTACTGAACGGGGCTATAAAGACCAGTTTTCCCACAAAGATTAATTGGGACAAAATACAAGCATGTAAGCAGAAAGAAACTGAGGATGTGCATGATTATGCTGACAGAATGCAGGAATGTTTTTAGAAAGCTCGAGGATGAAAAAGTGCAGATGATGTGACCCCAGCATTAGTGGCTCCTCGAATGATACCGTTAACACCCTTCACAGTGTTTACCTTCATTAGGGAAAATAATTTAACTCCTAGCCACCAGCAGAGATAATCCAGGTAACAGTCCACTGTGATTCAAAACGACAAGCTAAACTACTTGCATTGCAAATGGGGAGTTTTGAGACACTCCTTGCAAGGGGTAGAGGGAGAGGGGCATAGGTGAACATTCTGGGGGGGTCATGACCCCCCCATCCTGGGGAAAACTATGATATGTCCCCCCCAATATATAAATGTAAACATAACTATGTTACTTCAGTAATAGTAATAAGACACAGTGAAAACACGGAATATAGACACTTAATAGTGGGTTTAAGTTAAAAAAAATTGTGTCAACCCCGCCCTTTTCCTTGCAATGGTTTGATCCCCTGCCCCCAGCCTTCAGAATTGGCACATTCTGCAGGTACAGTTAATGTGTGGGAATCGAACAGTTTGTTGTTGGTGGCTGAATTTCAGTAAGTAGGACAAACAATACGTTAGACATTTCTTTACTTCTACCACTCAATATAATAAAAAATATTTCTAAACCATTTCCAGCCTCATTTTCTCAGCAAGGTCACTTGTTATGTTAGCTAGCGGTTAGCTGATGATTGATAGCAAGCTACAGTAACATCAACTAGCTTTTGCAGCTGTTAGAATTCAAGTCAATGAGAGTAGGTTGCAGTGCAGTGTATGTCGTGTTCCTTAGCTGGCAAGGTGACAGTGTTCGTGTCTACCTTCTGAAAGACCCTCAATGCATGTAGCTAACGTTGAGTTATTCCAGTCAGTTTGTTTTATGTTGCGGTGTCCACAAACATTAGCAAAATATGCAGAGCTACAGTAGCAAGTAATCTTATATGTAATTGTTCCCTCCAAACTTGATATCAGGTTTTCTCCCCTGGATGGGTGGTAGAGGGGAGAACCCAGGGGAGGTTAGAGGAGGGTTCAGAGGGTTAGGGTGTAGATTTAAGCTCAAGATATCCCCCATACAATCCAGATGTTTTCTTCCACTGTAAGGAGAAAGGGCACTGGAGGAACCAAACTACAGATGTCAAAGAAGAGGAGGAATATTAGGGAGGTCTAGCACTGCACCTGGAGGACAGCAATACATGAAAACAGTTGCTTCAATTGGAGATAGATCAAACCAGCCCATATGATAAAGTACAGATTGCAGGACAAGATATTAAGTAATTGGTGGATACAGGGGCTACGGTGTCCTCAGTAAGGACAGAAGAGGGTCTAGATTTATCGGTATCCAAGAAACCAATCAAGATGAGGGGAATAGCAGGACGAGCAATAGTGAATTCAGTTATGGAAACTGTCACGTGCACCTTAGGCCGCTTATGTATTGAACATACCGTGTTATTAAGCAATTTTGCACCTGTAAATCTGGTGGGATAGGGCGTACAATTGCCTTGTTGTTTTACCCTAAATCCAGAAATGTTTCTGTTTCCATTGACACGAGCCAGCAGCAGTCTAGGCCAGGGGTCGGCAACCTTTACCACTCAAAGAGCCATTTGGACCCGTTTCCCACAGTAAAGAAAACACTGGGAGCCACAAAACCCTTTTGACATTTAAAATGAAATAACACTGCATATAAAGTTTTTTTTGCCTTTATGCTATGTATAAACAAACTATAATGTGTTGCATTTATGAAATCAATGAACAACTGCAGAGAAAACAAAATTACATTTCTGCATGCAACAAAACATTTTGAGCTCCGAAAAAAAGACGTTGACGTTGGGTTGAAGGTTACTTTCAAGTAAAATACTCAATGTCTATTTGAGTCCTTCTTTTATTTATGAAAAAAAAACGCTGAACTTAAATTATCCACCGTCAGCAAACCAAAAATGCCGTCCTCTCTCTGTGTGCCGCCATCCTTTTACTGGCGCATGCAGTCAGCTGTCAACCTGAAAAATAAAAGGACTATTTCACTGAATGAAAAAATATGAATATGTGCAAAATAATAGGCAATTAAAATATTTATCATACTTGGTTAATGTGATTTCTGCTCCTGAACCTCAGCGCACAGCGTCTGCACATCAGGGCTGTATGCTGTCACCTTCATCTTCACACAGGATCGTAAGCTGTCATCTGTGAGGCGTGCGCGATGTTTGCTTTTAATAAAGTTCATGTTGGAGAACACCTGCTCACATACATATGTGGATCCAAAGATCGACAGGACTCCAAGTGCATACTTTTTCATGTTCACACAAACGTCTGGGATAGCATTCCAAGTTTCGAACACAAGTTGGTCCGTTTTGGGGAGGTTTTCAATATCATGCCATGATTCTGAGCAAGAACGGCCTTCTGACGGGCAACATCTTCAAGGTCTGCTGTCAAGCGTTTAAACTTGGATACCCATATGTCTTTGCCGGCTATGTCGGCCAGTTCCATCTCAAGATCAGGTTGACTCACACCTGCCAATGCAGTCGTATTCAGCAGGGATGGATCGAGGCTTAGGGGAGTGATAGGGAAGGATAATGTGTTTTTTTCCTCTCTGAACTCACAGAATCGTTTCCCAAACGATGTTTGCATTGCGATGATTGCAGAATGTAAATACTCCGAATTTATCATGTGAGCTTCTTTGAACTCTCTCAAATTGGGGAAGTGTGACAGTGTACCTTTCTGTAAATCTCTGGCAAGCACCGTCAACTTGCGCTCGAATGCCAAAACCTCCTCCAGCAAGTGCAGGGCTGTGCATCCTTTCCCCTGAAGAGCTGTGTTCAGCGTGTTCAGGTGCGCTGTCATGTCTACCATGAAGTGTAGCTTTTCCAGCCACTCTGGCTGTTCCAGCTCAGGAAATGTGAGCCCTTTGCTGCCCAGGAAAGTTTTCACTTCTTCCAGACACGCGGCAAAGCGTTTCAGCACCTCCCCTCTGGACAGCCACAGGACTTTGTTGTGAAGCTGGAGATCAGAATATGTGCTTTCCAGTTCGTCCAGTAACGAACGGAACTGACAGTGATTTAAACCTTTTGCCATTATTTTATTGACAATCTGAATGACAACATTCATTACTTCTCTGCATTCCGGTGGAAATGTTTGAGCACACAGTGCCTCTTGGTGCAGGATGCAGTGAAAAGTCAGCAGCTTTCTGTCCAGCGACTTCTGCAGTAAAGCCACAAAGCCCTTCTGCGCTCATGTCATACTTGGTGCTCCATCAGTAGCCACTGATACCAGGTGGGTGGTGTTTGGCATAGTTTACATACCGGCAGAACAGCGCTATTTGTTCAATATCACCTTTGTCTTTAGATTCATCACAGGCAATTGAATAGGCCACAGCTGAATTGATGTCTTTAATTTGCTGTCTAGTGATGTCTTCTGCCATTTTTATGGTTCTGTCTTTGACAGTCTTTGCAGAGAGGGGCATATCCTTGATTTTCTGCACAATTTCACTCTTATTTTTAAAGTCTGTGGATAGATGTTCTGAAATCTTAATGAAAGATTATTTTATATATTCTCCATCTATGAACGGCTTCCCGTGCCTGACTATTTCCTGAGCGGCTACAAAACTCGCATATGTACTTGAATTTGCAGACTTCATCCACTTCTTGAAGTGATTTTTACTCAGATCAACCTTCCGCATCAGTTCCGAAACTGCTTTTTTTCTCTCATCTCCATCCGGATATTTTTGAGCAAAGGCTGCGTGTTTATTCTGGAAATGTCTTGCGACATTTGACTTTTTGTTGTTTCCTAGTTTCTCATTACATATTAAGCATACTGGTAAACCAGTCTCGTCAGCAGTGAAAGCAAATGAATCTGTCCACGTACCATTGAACATCCTGTTTTCTTCAGACACTTTTCTCTTCTTAGAATTCTCCATAGTTGTCCTACCTGGGATTCGAAAAGTTCAAGAAATCGCGCGCTGGCGGGTGTCGCACATTGGCGGTTGTGACGCATAGTAACAGCGTAACAGTGACATAACATTTTTTAACACGTTTTATTTAGATGTTACAAGATCACCATAATCTTCAAATTTAGAATTACATTTTAAAAACGAACAAAATAAAATAAAATACATTTTAATTAAATACTCATTAATTATTTTCAAAAGCCACAGGGAGCCGCATCAGAGGGATGAAAGAGCCGCATGCGGCTCCGGAGCCGCGGGTTGCCGACCCCTGGTCTAGGCCATGGCCAAGTGGCCCGGCTCTCAATTGGTGCCAAGCCTCAGACTTTCAAACTTAGGGCGGGGTTTGCGGGTAGATGTTCTGTGAAAACAATTTTTATTAGGAATTTCGGAGTACTGTTGTCAGTAGTTCATAGAATAATGTTCATTCTACTCAAACACATAACTAGGAACAGTAAAACCAGAGAAATTGATAATTTTGCAGTGGTTTCTTAATTTTTTCCAGAGCTGTATCTTACCAATTCTCCAAGGGTATGCAAAATCTTTAGCACAACTGTAGATAGCTTTGACAAAATACCACAATAAACAAATTAATGAATACACTGTCTTACAGCTGCAGTGTCACAAGTGTAGGTGGAGAAGGAGCAGGTCGCTGGAGTTTGAGGAAGAAAATAATTGTATTACTCATGGTTCAAACACCATATCACAAACAACCTGAGCATGGCGTTATAGTTCATTTTATTTTGCTACCAGAAAAATATCTCATTTTATTTTTCGTAACTGGCTCCCTACCTGAGCCCCTCCTGAAGTCCTTGGTACCAAATGAATAGTCAAAACAGGAATGTCTAGAGACAACATTAGTATAAATCACCAGTGTAGCCCTTGTGCTGGTGGAAATGTGGCATATGTAAATTGAATGCTATCATTTATTGTACATTGGACGGGGTGTTCCTTGACATACCAGAACTGTATTGTGAAGAAACCCAGTATAATTTAGCAGTAAGTCCAGGGACCAAGGAAGGAACCAACAATACATTTAATATAGACTCACTAGAGATCCCAGAGAAGATATGGGCAACCCACCCCTAATGATGTAGCATCAGCTAAACCTGTAAAGATATCAGTGAATCACAGTATTCTCTGAGGCCAGAAGCAATAGACAGCATAGCCCATGTGATAGAAGCCCTAAAACAACAGGACATTTTTATCAAAATAATCAGTCCATGCAACACTCCCTCCCGTATTACCATTTAAAAAGCCAGGTAGGGACTACTGGCAGTTGTTTGCAGGATCTAAGAGCGGTGAACAATGTAGTACCACCGGCGTTCCCAGCTGTCCCTAATCCTGTAACTATTTTATCTGGAATCCCACCAACTGCAGGCTTGTTTTCTCTCATAAACAAAGCTCTGCTCAGCTTACTTTTCGTAGATGCCAAAAGTCAATATCGTTTCGCATTTACATTTAGTAATGAGCAATTAATGTGAACAGCCCGGCCTTAGGGATGTACGGAACGTCTATCTCTATTTTCTGGGGTGCTAACAGAAGATTTGACAGCAATTCTACATTGATTCAGTGCATGGGCAACCTCATATTAGCCTCTGACACAAAGGAACAAAACATAAAGGAGTTGAATGTATTGATGACAGTGTTAGCTGAGGTGGGACATAAAGCCTCAAGGAAGAAACTCCAGGCAGTTGAACAGCAGGTAGTGTATCTAAGGCATACTATCCAAAAGAGGGAGAGGGTCCTAACCGCTAATAAGTAGTCAACTAATCTAAACACCCAGAGAGCATGGACAAAGAGACAAGCCAAGTTTTTCCTTGGTGCAGCCAGTTTCTGTAGACAATGGATCACTAACTATGCATTGATAGCAGCCCCCCTCGAGGCCCACACCAAAGATGAGGAACCAGATAGAGTAACATGGACCGAGGAATCTGAAAATAAATCTTTAGCTCTTATTAAGCAGCCTCAGCGTTAAAACTCTCAGATTATAAAAATTTGCTTTCACTGTACTGTCATGAATAGGAAGGGTTTTCACAGGCAGTTTTAACCTAGGAACATGGTGATGAACAGAGAACAGTAGCATAATACAGCTAAACTTGATTCAATAGCTGCTGCTATGCAACCTTGTATAAGAGCATGCGCAGCAGCTGCAAATGCTGTGGCTGTATCAGCTACCTTAGTGATGGGCTCTCCTCTGACTGTTCCCCATGCTGTAGAATCATTTTATTTATTATAAGGCAAGACCAAGGGGATTTGGATCTCATGTATTACCATTGTCCAATGTACTATTCTGAACCTTGATTCAGTTACCAATCCCTGATGATGGCATTGAACATTCCTGCGCAGCCACAATTGCTGTACAGACTAAACCCTGCATTGATCTGACTGGTACCACACCAAAAAAAATCTAGATTTGATAGTGGACACTGACTGCTCTTTTGTTACAAATGGACTAAGGAAATCAGGTTATGCGGCATGTACGGATACAACAACATTAGAGAGTGGTCAGTTGCCCCCTGGAGTGTCTGCCCAAGTACCTGAATGACATGCTCTTACCCGTGCTTGTGAATTTGCATCACACAAAACATGTACTAACTACACTGATTCTATGTCTGCGTGGGGTGTTGTTCATGACTATGGCAACTCATGACTGTTTTATGTTGTTGTCTTTTCAAATTCTATAAAAGGGAAAATTGTCAGGTCCTAATGTGAATCTCTTAAATGTGTAATTAAACCTACTGTCTCAATATTGAAGCTGGGTACATCCAGTAACATTTAGTCACTTAACATTGCTATTATCCAACTGTATCTGGCACATGTATGGAGTGACACATCCCCCTTTATTAACACACGTCACTAAAGGGGTTTGATAGCAACGTGTAACAATGAATGGTACTCCTAAATATAAGACTGCAGCAAAAATGTTTGTCAAAAACCTTACATAGAGAAATCTGTACCCACAAATATTCAAATAAATGTTGTTACTATCACATTGTGAGCACAAGGAAGTTTGTATATTCTTGTCTGTGTGGACATGTAGTCTAAGTGGATTGAATCCTTTCCCTGACGGAAAGCAGATGCACAGATTTTGATCAAAGACATTATACCTCTGTTTGGGCTGCCAAGAATAATTGATACTGATGAAGGGACATATTTTGCGTCAACTATTAACACAGAATTTTGCAGAGCATTACAGATTAAACAGAATTTGCACTGTCCATACAGACCGGAGGCTGCCAGAGCGGTGAAGATAACTAACCAAGTCATTAAGAATAGATTAGCAAATATCTGTGAGGAAACAAGCATGAATTGGGTAGATGCATTACCTCTAGTGCTTATGTCAGTTCACAGCACCCCAAATCGATAGGCAGATCCATGCTGACAGCAGCCTCTGCGCCACTGGGACCAAAGGACATGGATTTACACTTGATTGAAGATACTATGATGAATTATTGTCATGCATTATCTAACTGTTTAAAAAGTATCCACTCTCTCAGGTGAAGGGCAATCATTATCAGCCCAGTGTTAAGTAATGCCATAACTTGAAGCCTAAAGATTGGGTTCTAATAAAGCAACGATTGAGAGTAGGTGGACTGTACCTGTTCCTACTGTCGTAAAGTGTAGGGGGAGTAAGACCTGTATTGTCCCACTGTAAGAAGGTCCCGGATCCAGAGAATTATCCTGATCTCAGCCTGCAGCAGATTCCAGGAAGGACAACCTCCAACCGATTGAGACAACGCTGGAGAACAACAACCTTGAATCCAGAGAAACCACAAGAGGTGGTGCAAGCCCTGGTCTGGGGGTCTGACAACGGCTGCATTGAGAGGCACGACAGCTGGCTATAACCATTTGGGTGATACATCACATCCCATTGATGGGCTCTGGTCATACTGGCATACACAACGTGGGACACATGATACCAAAGATGAAGAAAACAATGATTCTTCTGACCAGTCTATTACACCAACTAGGTTGAAAAGATCTTTGGCACAGGTTATCCTATGAGATTGCAAAGATATCTAATTGTTGGGTTTGCCATTATGTGCTACAGTCTACCAAGGATGGTTTACCAATGAAGGTTATATCTTTAGATAAGCAAACCATTTGTGATGCCTATTATGTCAGTTATTCTCAACATGATGTACACCTTACAGGACATGAAAGCATTTTTTGTATATAAAACAAATGACACCAATGGTATTCATGCCTACAAATGTGAAAATGATGCTTTGCCACCTGGTTTACTGCATATCCCAATCTGACTTACTCTTACCCCCACTGACAGCCCCAAGGGATTAGTGTGTTTTAAGGCAGATGGAGCAGTCTACCTAGGCCTCAGTGTGTGTCAAGTATACACTTGATTGCTCTGGATGGACAGAAGAGGACACTGCTTTATGGACTACAAGGGAACAAATGCTGTACCTCATGTCTCTACTCCTGTGCATGACTTGGCTGAACAAATATGGACACAAACTCCAAATTGGGATGTTTGCATGTCTGCAGGACAGCTGGGGGTTGGGGTGATGAACATGCTAGTTATTGATTTATCTGTTGTTATAATAGTTGTTATTCCTCTGTTAATTTTGTTTTGCAAAGGCTGTGCTCTCTTGCTTTTGCGTCTACTGCCACTGTCATGGCAGTTTTGAATAACTTCTCCACAAATGCTGTCTTCAAAAGTGGGGACCCAGGATGCCTCTTATGTACAGGATATATTAACTGAATTGCAATACCTCTAACCTGTATGAACCATATTTGTTATGTTTACATTGCCTGCTGAATAAAAAAAAACATGAAAAACACGGGGAACTGTGGAAAAAGAAATTTGACATATGACAAAAAGATAACCAAGAGGCCTTTATTTATGGCTTGCAATACATGAACGGGATCTTGTTTCTTGGGGCAGCTATAATGAATTGGACAGATGGGTAGATCAGAGGGACAAAGGAAACTGTTAAATTGTTCATCTGTTTGTTGTTTTGTTCTGCAAAGAGAAAGCCCAAGGGCTCTGGGAAGAAGGTGACCCACTATGGTGACACCTCTGGGAGGAGGCTGATCCACTGAGTGACTATTTAGCCAGGTTCTGAACATCATTCATGCCAGTGTGTTGGATCAGAGCCTAACCATGGTTTCCTGCAATTTCTGTTTGAATGAAGATTCAATTTGAGTATTCAGACTTCTCTCCATAATTTATTGTAATTTCTGCAACAAGAGTCCATGGTAATTTAGATGATGGAGGCACAAAACTGTATACATTTTCTTCTCCAGCTATATTGAAACAGGAGACCTTGTATATATATTTTTTATTAAAATGTATGAAGATATCAATCTTCTGTCATTCTTGTTTAATTACACCTTGTCAGTCAGCTGGGCTGTGGAACGTCCTCCAATAATTTTGCCGAGCCGTTCAATTCTTGTTACACTGCTTCTTAAACACTGAAGCACTTCGTCAGAACAAACATATGCAGAGTTACACACGTAAGTTATACAGCGCAACTCAGTAGCACCCAAAATGCTAGGAGTTGCCGCAATGTGACATAGCATTATAAGCAGGGATCAATATTAGGCTTATCTGGGACAAGTGAAAAAAATACTAGGACAATAATAATTGACACTGCACTTGTTTGAAAGGACAAGTATAAAAATGTGAATGAACTGTCTGATCAAACTGTCTGCAATCTGTTGTGCACTTAATGCTATGTGAAATGTTGTACTTTTCTATAATTGAACTGTGGTCTCTGCACCCGACATTGTCTGCCAATAAATGGATACGTGAGTTCTGGTGACTTGTGAAGTATTGTCAGTCATGTCACCATGGTTCTAGCCTCCGTCTAACATTACTTTTGGAGATAGTGTTTCCAGAGAGATTTATGATTAGATTGGTAAGTTGTGTTAATGTTAATTGAGCCACAAGGGCACAGTAACTGCTAACTGAGAATACATTAATCGTTTGAGAAAAGTCATTTTGTCGTTTGGCAAGCCATTTCATCTTAAATTGCTTCAGAGGATGCCCCCTTTCTTACTCTAAGTTGCTTTGGACATTAATATTTATTGGCTGGTAGAAAGTCTTGATTTTTATATCAGTGTTGGAATTGTGTTTCTGTATTTACATTTTAGATGTGTTGAACATAGGGCTGAGCTGCAAAAGAGACCATTGTCTCAGACTGATTTCTCTTTATGAGCAAAAGTTAAAAAAAGACTGTCATTGTGGCTGTTGGATCAAAACAGATTTAACTTCAGCAATTAAAAGCAATTTCATTAATTCCCTGTCCAATGGCCTCAGTGACCTCGGAAAAATCCCTCAATAAATGCACTGCAAAAAATTTGAGGGAACACTTCAATCACACATTGGCTCTCGATGAACAAAATATATTAACTATCAACAGCTTTATTGTACATTGTGTAACTCATTGAAAACAAAATTGCATAACTGTCAATGGAATCCAAAATCACCAACTGTTTTGATGGCTGGATTCAAACTCGCACTGAAAATCTAAGTAAACAAATAAAATTGCAGGATGTTCCAAGTCATAAAGTGACTCAGTAGTGTTTATGGCCCCCACGTGCCTGTATGCACTCCCGACATTGTCTGGTTATGTTCCTGATGATACGGTGGATGGTGTCTGGGGGATCTGTTCCCAGACCTGGATGAGGGCATCAGTGAGCTCCTGGACAGTCTGTAGTGCTACTTGATGTCATCAGATATACCGAAACATAACGCCCCAGAGGTTTTCAAATGGATTCAGGTCTGGGGAATGTGAGGGTCAGTCAATGGCATCAATGTCTTCATCATCCAGGAACTGCCTACACATTCTGGCCACATGAGGTATAAGCTGGTCTGCCGATGGGTCTGATGATTGAATCCCAGTACCTAACAGCACTCAGGGTACCGTTGGCTAGCATGTGGAGGTCTGTGCGACCCTCCAAGGAAATGCCTCTCCAGACCATAATTGACCCACCGCCAGACCAGTCATGCCGATGTTGCAGGCAGCATGATATTCAAAATGGCATCTCCAGATTCTTTGACATTTGCTCAATGCTAACGGCTCTTATCTGTGAAGAGAAAGGGGTGCTAATGGTGGCCCTTCCAATTCTGGTGTTCTCTGGCGATTGCCAATCAAGCACCGCTCACAGCTGCCGGGCCGTGAGTACAGGTCCCTTTAAAGGACATCGTGCCCTCATGCCACCCTCATGGAGTTTGTTTCTGACAGTATGGTCAGAAACATGCACACCAGATGCCCTATGGTGGTCATTTTGTAGGGCTCTGGTTGTGCTACCCCTCCCATAAAGGAGCAGACACCAGACCTGCTGCTGTTGTTACTTCCATTTGCACCAAAACAGGTGACATTGATTCACAATCACATAACTGGACTGACTGATATCCCTAGTTTAATTGACTTTGTGTTATACTGTGATAATTATGTGTTCCCTAGCCAGCCAAGAAGAGTGAATGTCTCCTACTGACTGACTCAGTGACTGACTGACTACCCCTTGTTAAATGTTAAAAGTTTATTTCAGTAATTCCATTCAAAAAGTGAAACTTATATAATGTATACAGTCATTCCACACAGACGGATATATTTCAAGTGTTAATTCCTATAACTGACAACTAATGAAAATCCCAATATCAGTATCTCATAAAATTTGAATATTGTGAAAAGGCTCAATATTGAAGACACCTGGTGCCACACTCTAATCAGCTAATTAACTCAAAACACCTGCAAAGCCTTTAAATGGTCTCTCAGTCTAGTTCTGTAGGTTACACAATCATGGGGATGACTGCTGACTTGACAGCTGTCCAAAAGACGACCATTGACACCTTGCACAAGGAGGGCAAAACATAAAAGGTCATTGCTAAAGAGGCCGGCTGTTCACAGAGCTCTGTGTCCAAGCACATTAATAGAGAGGCGAAGGGAAGGAAAAGATGTGGTAGAAAAAAGTGTACAAGCAATAGGGATAACCGCACCCTGGAGAAGATTGTTAAACAAAACCCATTCAAAAATGTGGTTGAGATTCACCAAGAGTCTGGAGTCAGTGCTTCAAGAACAACCACACACAGACGTATGCAAGACATGGGTTTCAGCTGTTGCATTCCTTGTGTCAAGCCTCTCTTGAACAAGACACAGGGTCAGAAGCGTCTCGCCTGGGCTAAAGACAAAAAAGGACTGGACTGCTGCTGAGTGGTCCAAAGTAATGTTGTCTGATGAAAGTCAATTTTGCATTTTCTTTGGAAATCAAGGTCCCAGACTCAGGAGGAATAGAGGAGAGGCATAGAATCCACGTTGCTTGAAGTCCAGTGTAAAGTTTCCACAGTCAGTGATGGTTTGGGGTGACATGTCATCTGCTGGTGTTGGTCCACTGTGTTTTCTGAGGTCTAAGGTCCACACAGCCGTCTACCAGGAAGTTTTAGAGCACTTCATGCTTCCTGCTGCTGACCAACGTTATGGAGATGCAGATTTCATTTTCCAACAGGACTTGGCACCAGCACACAGTGCCAAAGCTACCAGTACCTGGTTTAAGGACCATGGTATCCCTGTTCTTAATGGGCCAGAAAACTTGCCTGACCTTAACCCTATAGAAAATCTATGGGGTATTGTGAAGAGGAAGATGCGATACGCCAGACCCAACAGCGCAGAAGAGCTGAAGGCCACTATCAGAGCAACGTGGGCTCTCAGAACACCTGAGCAGTGCCACCGACTGTTCGACTCCATGCCATGCCGGATTGCTGCAGTCATTCAGGCAAAAGGAGCCCCAACTAAGCATTGAGTGCTGTAAATGCTCATACTTTTCATGTTCATACTTTTCAGTTGGCCAACATTTCTAGAAATCCTTTTTTTGTATTGGTCTTAATTAATATTCTAACTTTCTGAGATACTGAATATGGGATAAGTTGTCAGTTTTAATCATCACAATTAAATGAAATAAACATTTGAAATATATCAGTCTGTGTGGAATGAAACATTATACAAGTTTCACTTTTTGAATGGAATTACTGAAATGAATCAACTTTTTGATGATATTCTAATTATATGACCAGCACCTATATATAAGTCAACTGAAATGATCTACTTTGGCCATTGTTTTTGCCGGACCACATATGTGGAGCCGGGTAAGAAAAGTGAATGCCTGTTATTTAGGGACTGACTGACTGACTGAGTACCCCTCGTTAAATAGCATAGTGGTTAACAAAGTGGACAAGCGAACTGTAAGTCCTGTGTTCGGATCTCTTCATAGGCAAAGCGAAGTAAGCATTATGAATTATTCAGTGTAGACAAAAACTTTGCGGGCTAAAACCTTCAGTATCTACATTATAGTAAGCCTGAAATAAAACAGTTTACACTTATATTGTGACTGTTTCTGGTGGATTTTCAATATACGCTTTGGTGCAAGCGTTTTGGGTCAGGATGGACAAACACATTTGCTGTCTACAACATACGTAAGTTATAGTAAGCCTTAACTTAAACTGTATATGGTTATATTGTGATTGTTTCTGACATGGAAAAGTTCATCTTCAGTCTCACTAACAATTGCTCAATACTTGTGATTATTCCTAGCAAGACAGTAGATACTAGTAAGCCCTATTACTTGCAAATAAGCTGTTAAAACCGCCTGTGGCAAAAGCCATACAGTTCATTGATGCTATGGTGGAGGTAAATATTATAATAAATATTAGTCAGATTAACACAATGCTCAATGGTTTCTAGCGACATTTCTAGCGACTGTTGATGTGTAATGCCGTGGTATAGTGGTTAAAGACAGTGACAGTGTAATTGCTTTAGCAGACTAGCTAGCAATTGCTCAATTCTTATGAGTATTCCAGTAAGTTATCTCGAGAGGGCAACACTTTCCATTGCGGGCCGGCTGAACTACGCTTGACTGGTTTCTTGTTTTGAACAGATTACATGGAGAATATACACTGCTCAAAAAAGTAAGAAATGTTATTTTAAGTTCAGCAAGGATTTTATTCGAACATAATTGTAATCGCCATCTTCTTCATCCGCTTATCCGCTAATGGGTCAAGGGGGGCAGCAGCTTGTACCCGCAATCTACTTCTTTAGGTCATGACCCTGCCTTCATGACCATAGGTGAGGGTAGGAACAAGATATAAATATTGAGAGCTTTGCATTCCGGCTCAGCTCTCTTTTCGTCACAACTGTAAAGCGAATGCAATACCGCCACCTCTGCTGCGATTCTCCGGCCAATCTCCCGCTCCATTTTTCCCCTCACTCGTGAACCCAGAGATACTTGAACTCCTTTACTTGGGGTAACGCCTCATTCCCTACCCGGAGGACGCACTCCATTAATGAAATATGCATTGTTAATTTTCATCTCTGATCTAACTGAACATAAACTGAACAGAAAATGTTATAAAACTGGACATTGGCCTCACACTGTTTTCTACTCCCTTTTTAGGGTTTTACAGGAATTAGTCAACATTTTCATTGTCTTAAAGTAGTCTAAATTACACCTATGAAATACATAATTTTCAGGCATGTAAATGTAAAAAACGTCAATTTTGTCCTACATTTGGACTTTAATTCAATGTACAGAATAGTTGTCTTTTCTATGTCAATGAACACTGTAAAAGACAGTAAAAACTTCAAACTTCAGTTCTACATTTGGACGTTAATGTCCAGGAGAGTTCTGTTTTCTATGTGCCTGATGTATGTCCTTTTCCGAGACATAAAAGACAGTAAAAACTTTCATACTGCCCAAAATGTGGTTGTTAGCTCTAAACTATTGTCTTTTCTATGACTTTGTGCTCATTTGGATTAGATCTTACCAATTGTTTGGTGGGTGTAATATTGCTTAGCAACAAGTCGATGGTTATTTTGATTACAGGTCCATTCAGGCATATCAGCTCTATCATTCACCATATTCCAAATAAAATGTCAAAGAATAATGTATTTGAGTACCATTTAAACCTTTGTGTTTGAATATGTTTATCTCGTAAAACTGAGTTTGATAAAAAAATTAAATACAGTCCAAATGATTGCTTGTATTGGAGTATTTGAATTAGTAATACAGTATTTTAGTCTTTTTCTTCATGGACTTGAGTCAATTTATTTGAATAGTTTAAAATGCTTTCCAAGTGTTATACAATTGTTCATGGATAAAAAAACATAAATTCATCCGCCCCAGCGGTGTCCACACGCTACGCCAGTGGACCTGGTTAAGTGCTGGCCAAATTCTACTTATAGATTATGTACACAAACAACAGACGTTATGTTTATGTTTTGTTGTACCTATGGACCGGACATTAGACGTTTTTAAATCATATCACATGTACGTGTATTATCTTGATAAAGTGCTGGCCAAATTTGCTGTATAACGATTTTTTTCACATTCAATGTTTTTATTCATTAGTGTGTGCCTAAATATTTGACTGTAATTAAAAAAATTCAGATCGACTGTTAGCAGTGTTAATATCCCCTGTAAGGGACAGTTTTGTGCATACAATGAAAGATAAATAACAATATTTGTTACATTTTTTTGGGCAATGTTAACGTGTTAAATAATATTTCCCTAAACTATTTTGTAAAATTGGTTTGTACTTTTCTTTGCATTGACCAACACACACACACTAACACAAGCAAGCACACACACATACATACATACATACATACAGCACACACAGATCAGCAAAGAAACAGCAACAATGAATGGAATGGTGGAAAGTGACATTTCAGAATGTGTGTGTTTTAGTGCATGTGTACACGTACCTGTGTGTTTTTTTGTGTGTGTGAGCATCTGTGTAATCAGATGTGGAGGTGAAAAATCGATGACAAGAACACCATCAACAGAAATGCATTAGCCAGTGTTGGAATCCAGAAGGCTGTACTACCACGGGTGTTCAACGTATTCAGATTCAACTCGGGGTTATCAAGGAAAGTCAGGGTTGACAAAATCTGAGTAACTACATTGGTGTAAAAACATTTGTTAGTTGACTCTGTGTTAACTTCATTGGAGTGTTTGCCAAAAACGGGCACATTCGTAAATGCAGGTTGTGTTTTTGCATAATGGTTCATGCTCCGTATTTTTCCACGGAAGAATGCACGTTTATAATGTCAGGATATGAGGAGTTAATAGCTACATTTTACACCGAGGCGGCAAACGAAGCCAGGGAGGTTTGCTGGCAGCGCGTTGCAAACGCAAAACATTTGTAAGAGCAGTGTTCATGTCCTATGTTCTCTATTTTGTATTGTAGTCTCTTCTTTTATTTGTAGTGTGATTGAGTTGCAAGGACACGGAAAACAGTTTATGTAAATATGTGAAAACAATTAAGATAATTCAATTCTGGCCTACACATGGGCTACATCTCTGAAATTTACTCATTACTCAATTATTTAAGATCTACTCCATAATGCACCTAGGTTGTAAGGCTACTTGTATGAATTTATTGATCAAATACCTGAAAATGTATGTTGTGAAATTACTCTCTATACACATAAATTACTTGCATGTTTGGCCAGAGAAGCTCTAATGGGATATGCCAACCTGGACTCAGGGGACTATGTAGACTATTTTACGTAAATCTTTCCAGACAAATATGTAAGATATTACGTTAGGTAAAGTAATGTTAGAGTAATAATCCAGAAAAAAGTGAGTCTTGTTCAAACCCAGGAGCTTCCACAGTACAGATGGATGCTCTACCCAACTGCTCCAAATTGGAACTTCCTGTTAAAGGCAGCAAGAAGTGTTATCATAACGTCAATATGTTAAAAGTGATTTTCTTTTTAATCCTAACCCACACTTTGACCCTAACATTTACCCCAGTGCTGTGATACATAATCCTAATCAAAACCTAACTTTTTCATTTTCAAACCTTACCCCTAACCGTAACCCTAACCCCAGTGCTGTGATACCTAACGTTGACCTAACTGTAATGATAAAATGCATTTATTTCATATTGTAGCATCCTTGGTACGACCATTACTCATTTCCTATAATCCATATACCTTGTGTGGAGCAGTGGGTTGGGCGCCCGCTTTCAGAGCTGAATGTTGCTGGTTCAAAACTGCGAACTGCATGGCATACAGTATTCCTGCTCAAATGTTCAGCAAGACCGATGCAATACATGAAATGTCCAATGGCAGAGGCACGGTGCTTATGTTGGGTGACATTGAGTTAGTTACACTGAACAAAATTATAAACACAACACTTTTGTTTTTGCTCCGATTTAAAATAAGCTGAACTCAAACATCTAAGACTTTCTCTATTTACACAAAAGGCTTATTTTTCTAAAATATTGTTCACAAATCTGTCTAAATTTGTTAGTGAGCACTTCTCCTTTGCTGACATAGTCCATCCACCTCACAGGCATATCAAGATGCTGATCAGAAGCATACGTATTGCACAGGTGTGCCTTAGGCTGGCCACAATATTTTCTTTGATAAGAAATTATTCATAAGATCTTTGAGTTCAGCACATGATGAATGGGGGCAAAAACAAAAGTGTTGTGTTTATAATTTTTTTCAGTGTATGAAGATAACCTGCTTGGAGCAGTTTAGAGATACGGTGTAAATTGCCTTGACAGAATAATTCCGAGTACAGGTTTATCAGAAAGCTATACCCAAAGACACTAAGTTACTCCTAAAGATACCTCGATAAACCAGTTACCCCGCTTCGTAGTACAACCCTAAGGTGGTTGAATCAAGCCGAACAGCATATGATGAATTAAAGCAACACAAACATAACGTAAATGCCATGGATCTCTCTAATCTTTTTCTTAAAACATGAGCTCAAACACAGATGTGACCATTCCACACCAGAGACATGTGCTCAAACACACATGGACGCACACATTGCTGCAAACACAGGTGAACAAATCCAAAGACACACATTACGAACCGGTGGAGACAGAGTCAACTCCAGTCAAACTGTTTACCTTTTGAGCCTGAGGGAGCTACAAGGAGATTTAAAACGGGAAGAAAACAGAGAGAAATTATCAACAGGCTCTTATAGGTAGAGCAAAATGCATTTCAGTATGCTTGTTTTCCAAATGGTCCAATGAAGAGATGTAGTACACACTTAAACCCTGAAGAGGGCTTACAGAGGTGAGACCTGCAAACTCAGTAAAGAGTGCCAGTTTGACTGAGAACAAATATAAATGTTTTGTACCACAAAAACAAAACCCCACAAGCTAGTCATTTTCAGGCAATCCTAACAATTATTTATTGATTTGCCGGTATAACTCATTCACATAAAAATATTTGTATCTGACCACAGATAAAATGCAGACATACACTGATCAGCCATGACATTAGAACCACTGACAGGTGAAGTGAATAACATTGTTAATCTCATTATTATGGCACCTGTCAGTGGGTGGATATTAGGCAGCAAGTGAACATTTTGTACTCAAAGTTTGTGTTTGACACAGGAAAAATGTGCAAGCGTAATGACCTGAGCAACTTTAAGGGCCAAATTGTGATGGCTAGACGACTGGGTTAGAGCATCTCCAAAACTGCAGCCCATGTGGGGTGTTCCCGGTCTGCAGTGATCAGTACCTATCAAAAGTGGACCAAGGAAAGAGTGGACCAGCAACATGGTCATGGGCAGCCAAGGCTAATTAATTCTTCTTTGAACAGTAGATTGTGATACCTTCACCCCTGCAGTGTGGAGGTCATTGGTGATGTCACTTATTGATGTTTTGGGGGTTTTCTTCACAACTCTCACGATATTTCTGTTATCAACTACTGTTGTTTCCCTTGGCCAACCTGTTCGACGTCTGTTGCTCAGTACACCAGTAGTTTATTTCTTTTTCAGGACATTCCAAATTGTTGTGCTTGCTATGCCCAATGTTTGTTAAATGGCTCTGGTTGATTTTCCCTATTTTCTCAGTTTGACAATGGCTTGCTTTTCAACTGAGGAATGGAAGAAGGTGGCCTGGTCTGATGAATCGCATTTCCTTTTATATCACTGGATGGCCAGGTGCGTGTGAGTCACTTACCTAGAGAACACTTGGCACCAGGATGCACAATGGGGAAAAAGGCAAGGTGGTGGAGGCAATGTGATGCTTTGGGCAATGTTCTGCTGGGAAACCTTGGGTCCTGCCATTCATGTGGATGTTACTTTGACACATACCACCTACCTAAGCATTGCTGCAGACCAAGTGCACCCTTTCATAGCAACGGTATTCCCTGATGGCATTGGCCTCTTTCAGAAGGATAATGTGTCCTGCCACAAAGCAAAAATGGTTCAGGAATGGTTGGAGGAACACAACAATGTATTCAAGGTGTTGACATGGCCTCCAAATTCCTCCGATCTCCATCCAATCGAGCATCTGTGGGATGTGCTGGAGAAACAAGTCCGATCCATGAAAGCCCACCTCGCAACTTACAGGACTTAAAGTATCTGCTGCTAACGTCTTGGTGCCAGATTCCACAGCACACCTTCAGAGGCCTAGTGGAGTTCATGCCTCAACGGGTCAGGGCTGTTTTGGAGACAAATCGGGGACCTACACAATATTAGTTAGGTCGTCATAATGTTATGGCTGATCAGTATATGGATACAATGATTGAATGTCTGCTTTTTTTGCTGTGATTTTTTTTTACAATTATATAGTTGCCTAAAGAGGGAGCTGAATGAGCTCCTCTTTCGAATCTTTTAAATCATAAAGAGATTAACCTGGTGGTACAATGAGGAGCTTGCCATAGCTAACGCTTTTGAAAACACAATAATCAAGAGTACACAACACGAGCAAGCAACCCTGTCCAAATTATTTTCTCATTTCATTTTAGCTGACTAGCTAGCCAGCAGCATGGTAGAGTAAAAAATCTATCCTGATACAAAAATTACAATGCCACTGTCCATGCTTAAGTTTTTGGTGGGGTATATTTATCTTATTTCTAAAATATGTAGTCTGGTGCAGATCCATCATTCAGGCCATGTGCTTGCATTAATTATCTGAATGTTTGTTGATAGCCATAGCTAAATAACCACGTGAGCACACCATTTGCCGTGGAATAAGAATACATTTTGTATAGAATAACACTTAGTGCCCACCATAAGTATTGTGACAGTAAAGTCAAAATTGCTATTTTTGATGTGCCCTCAAGGCAATTCAATGGTATATATGAAGCAAAAGTACAGGCTGAATCCTTATATGTTTTACTATCTTAGCACATGTTTTACCATCTATGAATATGACACTTTCAGATTTCTATCCCCCCATTTCATGCAAGTGTAAGTATTGGGACAAATCAACTTAAAGAAATGTAAGAACTATAAATGCTGTCCTTAGTTGCAAATCCCTTGCATGCAATAACAGCAGGCAGTCTGCGACCCATTGACATTCTTTGAGATGCTTTGCCAAGCCTTTACTGCAAACATTTTGAGCTTTTGCTGGTTTTGGAGATGTCTAGTGAATAACCTGACATTGTAAAAATTTTACCAAAAACATAACAAAAATGATGTGTATTTCAGAGTTTCAATGAACAAGTAATGGATTAATAATTTACATCTGTTCTACAGCAATGGAAGTAAATTTAGCCTTGAAAGTGGATTGCTAACAATTCCTAAATGTGTCCCAACTTTTGTTGATTAGAGTCACATGTACATTTCTGAACTCATTCCAAATTTCGGGATGCAGGTGTTATGCGAGTAAGTTCATTATAAGTACATTTATAATGAGTTTGTAATAATAAAGGTGGTGTAGGTATGAATAGATAACAAAAAATCATTGGCGGTGTTTTGGTTCACCAGATACTGTGGCATGTATATACAAAATCGCTTAGCCAATCCAATATTTTCCCGGCCAATTAATCAAAGAAACTAAAATAAACAATAAGTGCGCTTAAAACTTAAACCAACAGTAAAAAAAAAACATCAAGCCTGTAAAAGAATGTAAACACTGAAGAAATACTCACTTAAGTTGATTTCTGGTTTACAATTATTTGTTTCAGGTAAAGAAACGTTCAAAGCACCTCTCCGGTTGGATATGCATACATTTTGTTGCTGCTAATGCAGAGGATGTTTTGAAATAGGGTGACACGGGCCTTTGTCTTTCACAAGTCAAAGGAAGTATGGGGAAATTCTCTATTATTAATTCTTAAATTCTCTGATTGGAAAACCTGGATTGTATCCAATGTCATAATAAGCTTAAACTGTCACAACAACCACAGGAAAGTAACAAACTCATATTTAAATTTTTATAAAATTTTACTTTAAATTAAATGGCATTCATGTGTACTGACAGGCATGACCAAACAATTTGATATTTTCGAATACTGGGCTTAGTTATTTAATTTTGACATATCAATGACACAAGGGTGATCAGGGTGAACAAACATAAAATGCTGCAATAAAAATAAATCTGTCTGCCACTGAACTTGAAAAGAAATACTATATCCTTTGTTTCTTCAACATAATAACCATAAAATACAAACTACCTCTATATTGAGACATAGTGTATTTTTGTGTTGTATTATTGCCAATCCCTGAGTTTGCACACTTTAACATATAAAGTGTAAAGCGGGACTAAAACCTAACTATGTAATGTTATCATTTGATTTTGAGGAATGTTGATACATTTTCTTTTTTATTTATAAAGAGTTATAAATATGATATAATTAAGGTAGATAAAACTGTTTCTCTATATGCTGATGATGTGGGGAGCGTTAAGGTAATTCATCCACATTTTAGAAACATTTTGATTATACTTGAGTAAAGTAGTAATATGTTTGGGTAGTATGTTGGGCCATCTTGTCCCATTATTGTTGATCATTTGTTTTCAATTGTAATGTAGACACTGGCTAGCCCAGTTTCTCAATCCAAACTATTTTAATTGTAATAAGTGCACAGAAGTGTATTAAAAATGTACCCATGCATTTCATACTTCAGTTATACACATGATTGAAAATAGCATTTACGTACACTTAATATACACTCCGAATTTTTGTGCTTAGGAGGGGATGTCTTATCCTACCCTGTACCATCAGAATAAACCTTTTTTTTTTTTTACTTCTCATGTGGACTAAGACTTTTGCACAATATTCTACTAAGGATGGAAATGTGTGGTCTCAGCATTGAATGGCAATGTTTCTATTCATCGGTTTATCATGATTCATCACCAACAAGCTGCATAATACAAAGCAAAAATGTATTTCTAGAAAAATGTATTGTATACAATGTGAAAAACGATCACACATTCCATTTTACCAATGACACAGGTATACTGTAATTTGGGGGAGGGAGAGAGAAGGAAAGACTGCAAAAGAGTAATTGGTCCTGTGCCCGTAGGCATTACTGCTATAGATAAATCCTTGCTTTTCTTTCTGTTTTCTAAGCTACATGTTTTTAGTCAGTGAACAAACGACTGGTGCTCACACACTTGATTCCACATAATGCAGAATCAACCAGGTTGGGAAATAGCCTAAGGACTATCTCAGTGACTTCTTTCACGTCTGCTATACAGCTCCCTAACACATACACTCACAAGCATACACAAGCATGCACTCTACTTGGAGTTAAACCCTTCAGTACTTTTTGTCACCCAACATTTCTCTTCATAAAAACATACTCTCCACATACATTTTATAATTGCAACCAATACCTTACCCCAGTTTAGCAAAGAATCCCTATGAATGGGATGCAAATAATACAGTTTTAATGTTTAACCGTCTGCTCTGAAACCTTGGGTGAAAAAATATAAAAAATTATACTGTTCAACACTCCTTTCTTACAGTCCCTTTTCACCCAAACCCTTGTCCGACAAATATGACTAGATTATTATACAGACACTTCAATAAAAGAACTTAGAAATTCTAATGCCTAGAGATAAGAGAGATATAAACACAGAGATACATTAAAACTGGGTGATAATGCTATATTGTAGGGGTGACTACTTGGACAGTACCATGTGGGAGATGGGGGAGCGGTGTCCACTCACGGTGCTGTCAACGTAGGCCTCGGTCCACACCGTATCATGTTCCTGGTCAATGACTTTGGGGCGACTGAGCACATGCAGGTACTCCATCACGTTCTCCTGCACATCCGCCAATGTGGAGATCTGAGTGAAATAGCCTGGAAGGAAAAGTGGCATGAGAGAAGATAGACAGAAAGATATGAGATAAGCAGCGAGGGCTATAGTGGGTGGATAGTGGAAAATGACAAACTTTTACTACAACTCTATGAACTTGGAGATCCTTCAAAAGTGCAGACATAGAATCTAGAAATAGTCTCCATGAGTCATTGCTGGCTATTTGCCCGGGTCACTGAAAGAGCCAAGTGAGAAATTGCCCATCCCCAGACCTAAGACTATGATTAATATAAAGACCATACAATGTGTCACCATAACTTGAGTAAGAAGTCAGTGTAGCCTGTCTGAAACACACACACAAACATTCCTAAACACATACATTATCAAAGGACACGCTCCATGTGCTGTCTTTTTAATCTCTCTATCGGAGATGGACCAAGTCTCAGTGCTAAGTTCAATTTTACAACCAGCCAGAGAGCATTTTATTCACCAAGACAGCCGTAGCTCAAAACACACACACGCCATCAGTAAAGTGCTGTGCGAGCCCTAACCAGCATGCGAGTGTGAGATATGATGTGAAATGACTCATTCGTGCTACAGCAGCCAGCTGCCAGCCATCACACACACATGCACACACATTGCAACACTTGCAGAACTGTAAAAGCCTTAGTTGAGGGAGACAACATATTCTCAGGTATTAAATATTAGAGTACATAGAATCAGATTTTGAGCCATGGTCATGAAAGAATAAGACTAAAGAAGCACACCTTTATTGGCACAGGCCATCCATTTTAGGTTATCTGCAAAAGCGGACTCTCGGCCAATCAGGTACGGGAATATCCGGACCTGCAGAAAGAAGGCAAATAATTAATGTCAATCATCTAATTGCATACCCCGAAAACTCAGGGATCACTTGCCAGACAAAACCTTAAGGTTTAAATGCTCTTAGTATCAACATTATATTAATCATTATATTAATTTGTTTTAATTTTGAGGGAACAAAACTCTAAGACAATGGAGAAAAGTAGTCATTTGTAAATACAGACAAATACACTCAAATGTTTGATGTTCATATCTGAGACACACAGAGCCAGAGGATGAATAAATGCTTTGTGCTCCTAATACTTATGGTGGGCATAGCATGTGTCCATACATTTTTCCAATAAGTAATATGCTACTCTGCTCAGATCATCAATATCATGCATGAATAGCTACACATCTTCACAACCAATACACATGGGCCTACTTGGCTTCCACATGTTCAGTTGGCACATATGTGGTACGTATGTGTTAAGAGAGCAGGCCGCCTAATTGGACCGGATGCAGGCCTCAAGGGGGAATAGGCTAAACAGCTGCCCCCTCCTCAATTCCACATACCATCTACCTTGGGAGTCTGCTTGTGTGGATGCGCCTGTGAAAGCATGTGCAACTGTTTGGAATTTCTGTCTTAAAGAGCCAAAGAAAGGCAGAGAGACAAATGGAGACAAAGTGTAGGAAAGGGAAGGAGAAAGACAAAGAGGGATGGGATGCATAGTGGGTATAAAGTATTATGTAGAACTTTGATTATCGTTTATTTCTGTTATAAGTAGGTCAGGATCAATTTATTGGGCGCTGAAGACATGCAGTCCTTTTATTCTGATTAATTATTCACATCTCTTTCTAAACGTCCCTGGTTCCATCTGCATTATCCACGGCTTATTGATAGACAGATTTTGCCGGTTCTAATTAATAGCTATACTATAAAAATTATTTAATTTTGGCCAGAGCCCTCCAACCGCTCTCATTTTGTGTTACATTTGTAATGGCAACACAGATGTTGGCTATTGTCTTTTTTATGTTAAGTATTACCGACTCAAAAGCTAATAATTTCACTAGAGTGATGATGAGCGATGAACTACACCCTGAACTACAACGTATTAGCTAGCTGGCCAGCCCAACATGTTCGAAATGGACTGAATCACAAAAAAAGGAGTGTGTGTCTAAAGCCCAGACTGGGACCGAAGCCGCACTGGTCTATTAATTATGCATCAGGTCAAGAGCTAAGTTATATACCGTGCTGTTCAGTAGAATTGGTTTGACTGTTTCTTTAGCGCTGGCATGCATTCTGTCACACACACCACTGCACTGTAACTAGACTCTTAGCTGGAATGACCAGCATTTAATACACACACACGAACCAACACATCTCATATAAGAAAATAATGATTAATTCAACATCATTTGTGTTAGAGTTCTAGGTTTAACTACCACAAATGCTGCATATTTACTGTGCTTGTTTGATTGTATGATTGAATGTCCCAAGATCATACATTTTAATGCCATTTGTCATTATAAATTAGGACAACAAACCTTATTTAATCAATCCAATAATCCAGGAATGTTGAAACCAGAAAAGGAACCAGGCAGGCCTAGTTCAGTCAGTCCGCAATTGAAAGTGATGAATGTTGTCGTCCACACTGGATTTGAACCGGGGTGGCCCACATGAGAGTCATTAGTCAGCACACCATGGAACTGTATGTTTATCAAGTGTCGATATAGCGTTGTCATTTTGTAACGCATTAACATCACCCAAAGTCTGAATATTCCGCTAGACACCATGAAGCATTGTGTTCAATTAATGTTTCTTATTAAGTTTACTTCCACCACAAATAGCATGTAAAAGCTTATTTGCCATTTGTGAATGACATGGATACAGTAACAAGTCTACACAACCCAGTTAAAATGCCAGGTTTTGTGATGTAAAAGAATGAGACAAAGGTAAATCCTGTCAGAACATTTTCCTCCTACATTATAGGAAGCCAAAAAGTATCTACTGCAGGTTGTAGCAAGTTAAGTTTTTGTCAGTCCTGAACAAATCCTAAGGCATCATTTATCTTGATTGGGACAGGAGTCGAACGCGGGACCTGTTGTTCCATAATTTGCGTCTCTAACCTCTACACAATTTAGAAAGGGGTAGTCCATCAGTCAGTCCCTCACTCAATAAGAGTCACTCGCACTTCTAGACCAGCTCCGTTTACATGGTCCGGCAAAAAGAATTGATACATAATTAAAGTCATTACAGTGAAAAAAGCCCATGAGCACTCGTTGTCCTCATTGCCGTCAGTCTCACACACACACACACACACACACACACACACACAGAGATTAGGTAAAGTCCAGATGGGTCTTCTCTGCTTCATTATTTCCATTTGGTACTTGTGTGTGTGTGTGTGTGTGTGTGCGTGTGAGTATGTGTCTGGGTAGGGTGGGGAGGGCACCCCAGTCATGGCATAAATCCCCTTCTGTGTGTAGGTGATATGCAAACTCCTTCCACTGTCATACCACGCTATGGTATGTTTAGCACGGCTGCTAGGGGCAATAGCACACACGTTGCTTTAAATTAAGTAAAGTTTTGCTAGGGAGTAGTGGAACAACTCCACCAACTCATAACCCAATGCTTGCGGTTGCACAATATTTTTATTTTCTAACCTCACCCTAACCCTTACCCAGGATTTGTAGTGCAGCACTTACCGCCGCATGCATCTGAGTTTGCACCTCAACCAACACAAATTTGACAGTACAGAACACTCGTCAACATTTGAAAACATTCCATTGGCTTTGATTCCTTGATTGCTTTGTTTTGCACAACAGCACTTATTTTATTGTCACCTGAATGACCACAATAAAGACTCCAGAGTCTTTGATTGAAAGATAGCAAAAGACCGTACATATGAAGATTTTTGTTTAAGTCTTCAGGCAATGTTTGCACACGTGCTTGCCTTCATGCCTGTATGTACTTTTAGATATAGACCTATTATCCTCCCTATCATGCATTTTCTTTGTGCTTTTCCATATCACATGATAAGAGAGTGAGAGTCAGAGAGAGAGAATGAGCGTGCAAGAAGAGAGGCAGAAGTTGAATAATGTAGATAAAGAAGGCCTATATTCTATAAGCCATTGCAAAGAGAATGAAAATGCATTAATTAGGTTAACAATAGTACAAATGAGCAGGAGTCCCAGCGGGCTGGTGAACTTTTAAAGAATGAGATACATGCTACTTTGAACAAGCGACCTTCCCCTTTCAGAAGCCATGTCGTTTGCACTATATCTAAGCCATAGATAGTTTGTCTTACTACACATAAAATTACTAACATTTCTGATTACTTTTACAGTGGGGAGAACAAGTATTTGATACACTGCAGATTTTGCAGGTTTTCCTACTTACATAGCATGTAGAGGTCTGTAATTTTTACCTTAGGTACACTTGAACTGTGAGAATCTAAAATAAAAATCTAGAAAACCACATTGTATGATTTTAAATAATTAATTTGCATTTTATTGCATGTTTTTCTTTAAGAAGCCTTCCTGTTCTCCACTCATTACCTTTATTAACTGCAACTGTTTTACCTGTATAAACGACACCTGTCCACACACTCAATTAGACTCCAACCTCTCCACAATGGCCAAGACCAGAGAGCTGTGTAAGGACATCAGGGATAAAATTGTAGACCTGCACAAAGCTGGGGTGGGCAATAGGCAAGCAGCCTGGTGAGAAACTGCAGTAAGGGTAGTGACCTACAGTCATCCCTATTGATATTCGAGCATTCATAATGTCAATAGAACCACAGATGTGGTCAAAATATGCATTTGGGTTTGGCTGGCCGCAACTATTTAAAGTAAAAATAAAATAGAAATGCCTGAAAGTTGGAGAAATTCACTAAATTTCTGGAGGTTAATTAAGACTGTTTGTGTTGTCATGTGCAGTTTGGCCATTGCCTGTGAAAATGCTAATTTGAGAGTTGTTTCACTATGTAAGACAACTTTGTCAATAGGATATATGGGTTATAATTCCTTCGCACAAGTGACCGTGTGGCACACTTGTTGTTTTTGTTTTTCTCATTTTCAATTTTCTTTCTAGTGAATATTGAGTTCGTGATTTGGTTTAGCATATTAAGAAATCTGTTGTGGATGAATTTGTTGGGATGAATAGTGACTATGAGAATGTGATTGTTTGTTTGTTTGTTTGATATTGTGACAGTGAGCTGACGGACTGCTCCTTCATCTCCCAGTTTTCCTATGTCCCCTTCATTTGTCTTGTCTTCAATCATTGTTCACACCAGGTCCCAATCAAGCCATTAGTATGTGTTTAAATGTTTCTCCTCTGCTACCCTCAATTGTTAGTCATTGTTCCATGTTATGGTGTGTCTGGATGTATGTGGCGAGGTTTGTTCCCGTCTGCCGTTTTGCTTCATACCAATTATTATCAAGTGCTTTGTGTTTTATGTACTGTTTCTTTGAGTGTGTTTCAAATAAACACAGCATGGCCTGTTACAATTGCCTGTGCCTGGTCCGTCCTATCCACCTCTACACACCGATCGTGACAGATATTTGAATAGAAATAATCATGTTAATCCCACGTATGAGGGAATCAGTGGGTAGAAAGGTGCAGGGAGCATATTTGTGTTATTCCTTACATGGGTAGGAAGTTTGGCTATATTTGAATTGAAACAGAGAAAATTATTCTGCAATCAAGTTCCATTCTAGAAAACCCGAGTTGAGAAGTTTACTTGGACTAAATTGTAAAGGTAGACACAGACCCAAAAAGGTGTTTTCATTAGTTGTCAGTTATAATCATCAAAATTAAAAGGAATGAACACTTGAAATATATCAGTCTGTGTGGAATGACTGTATACATTATGCAAGTTTCCCTTTTTTATTGGAATTACTCAAATAAATCTACTTTTTGATGATATTCTAATTATATGACCAGCACCTGTGTCACCTGAAATTACTACCTTTGACTAGTGTTTTTTATCATGAAACATTTTGCTGTATAATGTTATAGTTCTGTGTTATGAAAACGTGCGGTCTTAAAGTTACAATACAGGTAAAGGTCCAGACGCATGTAAATGAGGATCCAGACATTTTCAGACTTGTTCCGTACTCTAATTATTAGGGTGATGATATCATAAAAGATCAAACTCTTAAATAGGTACTGTTTAGTTGAAGGCTATATCCTAATGAAGAAATTGTTTACGGGTTGATATCGAGGGCTGCTTCTGTATCAAAAGGACGGATTATTATGGAATTTCTTGAACTGATGTATGCTTAGTCCTATACGTGTAGAAATTAGTTACTAGTTAAAAGTACAGAGTCCCTATGTTTAGATACGAAAAGGAATGTAGGTGAGAGTATTTGTTAATGGTCATCATTGAATTGTATCATTAGATCATCGGGTCCTCAGTCAATCTATCTGTGTAAACCATCAGTGTATCTGTTCTTTTCCAGATGGTGTGTGTGTGCCTTCTGAGTTGAATAGGTCACGTACAGTTTCCTTAGTTCCTTAGGATAAGGTGGGGGGAAATCAGCAGTATCTTACCATACCCCTGTAATAAATACTGACTGTTCATGTATTTTCTCACAGGTTTATTTTATAGGTTTTTGAAATATGTCTCTCTATTTGCAAATAAACAACTAATTATGCCAAGAGAATTTTGTCTCTGTACTTAGTTCCATAAAAAGTTCCTATAAATGTAATTACCAGAACACTACCCCTTGTTAAATAGCGTAGTGGTTGTAGAAGCAGGCCTGAGAACTATAGGTCCCACATTCGAATCTCTTCACAGTAAAACAAAGTATCCATTAGGATTTATTCCAGACAGACAAAAACTTCACTGGCTATAACCTTCAGTATTTATATTATAGTATGTCTAAAATGTGACTATTTATGGTTATATTGCGATTGTTTCTGGTGGATTTCCGAAGTACGCATCCGTGCATGCTTTTTGGGTCAGTATATAGAAAAACCTAGCTGGCTACAACATTCAGTAGCTATGTTTCTAGTAAGCCTAAACCATAACTGTTTAAGGTAATACAGTACTGCGACTATTTCTGGTGGATTTTTGCAATACGTATCCATGCATGCTTTTTGGGTCAGGATAGACAAACATATGGCTACGAAAAACATTCTGTAGCTACGTTATAGTAAGCCTAAACTAAAACTGTATATGGTTATATTTCAAATGTTTCTGGTGGATTTTCAAAGAAAACAGCTGTGCATGCTTTTGGGGAAAATATAGGCTTAATAAAAACACCTTGGGCAGTAAAAGATGTGGGGTTTCCACAATTCTCTTGTCTTCTCACTTGATGAGAAAGTCAGTTATTGTGACGACCACGCCATCTACTGCCCATCCTCCCCCTGCAGGAGGCGGGCTTCGGCGTTCGACGTCACCAACCTTCTGACACCATCGCCCCGTCTCATCAACTCATTGCACCTGTTGTCTCGTTTAGCGCACCTGATCATCATTTAGTCATTCCCCTCAGTATATATGTTCCCTCTGCTCCCTTTGTCTTTGTGTG
>JACXGJ010007338.1:0-30861 GCA_016801105.1 Esox niger | reverse complement strand
CCCTCAGTCTATACTCCAGTCTATTTCTCAGTCTCTTACTCGGTCTCTTCCTCCCCCCCTCAGTCTCTTCATATCTCCCTCAGTCTATACTCCAGTCTATTTCTCAGTCTCTTACTCGGTCTCTTCCTCCCCCCCCTCAGTCTCTCCGTATCTCCCTCAGTCTATACTCCAGTCTCTTTCTCACTCTATCCCCCTTTTTTCCACTGGCATGTTCCCTATTCCACTCAAAATGAGAAATTAAGCTATGACATTAATTAGAGTGAATTTCCCCTTTTAGACGTGCCAATGTCTATCCTTGGTCGTCTATCTCTCCCTCTCTCCTTCCCTTTCTTTTTCTCTCCTTGGTTCCCACCTTGTTTCTTCTCTCTCTCTCTTCCATTCCTCCACTGTATTCTCCTCTGAGGGCTCTGGCACAAGCGGAGGCATCAATTATGCAAACTAATCAATTATTGACCAATCTACTAGAGGAGCGATGGACTTGTCTGGTCCCTGGTTGAGTGGTACACACCACCCCATGTCTCTGGACGTGTCTGCTATGTCTTTTATGGCTGATTACATTACTGTCTGCCTGTCTGGTTAAAGATGTACTCTTACTTAATATAGTACAGGATTTTGTTGTGTTGTGGACTTATATATTTGCATACATTTGGAATTGATTTAATACTTTTTTCGCCATTACTCTAGAAACAGTGCCCATGAAGAAAAAATAGTTTTTAGAAATTTGAAGGGGAAAAACTCATGTACATAAGTGTTCAGCCAGTTTATTCTGTACTTGCAGAGGTGCCTGCGGCATGGATAAGAGCCCTTAGCCACTCCAGTGTTGTCTTGGCTGGTCGCTTTGTGTCATTATTCTGCTGAAACATGAATCTCTGCCTCAGTTTGCGGTCGTGTTTTCTCTGGATCAGATTTTTCTTGAAGGACCTCTCTATATTTTGATCAATTCATTACGTAAATGTGAAACTTTCACACCCTGACATATCCACTGGTCAGCCATAATATTATGACCACTAACAGGTTAAGTGAATAACACTAATAATCTCGTTATCATGGAATCTGTCAGTGGGTTGGATATACAGGTGCTGGTCACATAATTAGAATATCATCAAAAGGTTGATTTATTTCAGTAATTCCATTCAAAAAGTGATACTTGTATAATGTATACGGTCATTCCACACAGACTGATATATTTCAAGTGTTCATTCCTTCCAATTTTCCTATTGATGATTATAACTGACAACTAATGAAAACCCCAAAATCAGTATCTCAGAAAATTTTAATATTGTGAAAAGGTTCAATATTGAAGACACCTGGTGCCACACTCTAATCAGCTAATTAACTCAAAACACCTGCAAAGGCCTTTAAATGGTCTCTCAGTCAAGTTCTGTATAGGCTACACAATCATGGGGAAGACTGTTGACTTGACAGCTGTCCAAAAGACGACCATTGACACCTTGCACAAGGAGGACAAGACACAAAAGGTCATTGCTAAAGAGGCCGGCTGTTCACAGAGCTATGTGTCCAAGCACATTAATAGAGAGGCGAAGGGAAGGAAAAGATGTGGTAGAAAAAAGTGTACTAGCAACAGGGATAACCGCACCCTGCAGAGGATTGTGAAACAAAACCCATTCAAAAATGTGGGGGAGATTCACAAAGAGTGGACTGTAGCTGGAGTCAGTGCTTCAAGAACCACCACACACAGATGTATGCAAGACATGGGTTTCAGTTGATGTATTCCTTGTGTCAAGCCACTCTTGAACAAGACAGAGCGTCAGAAGCGTTTCACCTGGGCTAAAGACTAAAAGGACTGGACTGCTGCTGAGTGGTCCAAAGTTATGTTGTCTGATGAAAGTCAATTTTGCATTTCCTTTGGAAATCAAGGTCCCAGAGTCTGGAGGAAGAGAGGAGAGTCACAGAATCCACGTTGCTTGAAGTCCAGTGTAAAGTTTCCACAGTCAGTGATGGTTTGGGGTTCCATGTCATCTGCTGGTGTTGGTCCCCTGTGTTTTCTGAGGTCCAAGGTCAACGCAGCCGTCTACCAGGACGTTTTAGAGTACTACCTGCTTCCTGCTGCTGACCAACTTTATGGAGATGCAGATTTCATTTTCCAACAGGACTTGGCACCTGCACACAGTGCCAAAGCTACCAGTACCTGGTTTAAGGACCATGGTATCCCTGTTTTCTTAATTGGCCAGCAAACTCGCCTGACCTTAACCCTATAGAAAATCTATGGGGTATTGTGAAGAGGAAGATGCAATACGTCAGACCCAACAATGCAGAAGAGCTGAAGGCCACTATCAGAGCCACCTGGGCTCTCATAACACCTGAGCAGTGCCACAGACTGATCGACTCCACGCCACGCCGCATTGCTGCAGTAATTCAAGTAAAAGGGGCCCCAACTAAGTATTGAGTGCTGTACATGCTGATACTTTTCATGTTTACACTTTTAAGTTGGCTTTCATTTCTAAAAATCTTTTTTTCGTATTGGTCTTAAGTAATATTCAAATTTTCAGAGATACTGTTTTTCGGGTTTCCATTAGTTGTCAGTTACAATCATCAACATTTAAAGCAATGAACACTTGAAATATATCAGTCTGTGTGGAATAACTGTATACATTAAGCAAGTTTCACTTTTGAATGGAATCACAGAAATAAATCAACCTTTTGATGATATTCTAATTATATGACCAGCACCTGTATTAGGCAGTGAGTGAACGTTCTGTCCTCAGAGATGTGTAAGAAGCAGGAACAATGGGAAAGTGTAAGGATCTGTGCAAATTTGACAAGGGCAAAATTGTGATGGCTTGACAACTGGGTCAGAGCATCTCCAAAACGGAAGCCCCTGTGGGGTTTTCCCAGTCTGCAGTGGTCAGTACCTATCAAAAGCGGTCCATGGAAAGAAAAGCTATGAACCAGCGACAGGGTCATGGGCGGCCAAAGGCTCATTGGTGCATGTGGGGAGCGAAGGCAGCACTGTATGGTCCAGTCTTACAGACAAGCTACTCAAATTGCTGAAAAGGTTAATGCTGGTACTGACAGAAAGATGTATCGCAGTTTGTTGCCTATGGGGCTGCGTAGCCGCAGACCAATCAGGGTGCCCATGCTGACTCCTGTCCACTGCCCAAAGCACCTACACGTGAGCAGGTGAGCATCAGAACCAGACCATGCAGCAATGGAAGAAGGTGCCCTGGTCTAAATCACATTTTCTTTAACATCACGTGGATGGCCAGGTGCGTGTGCATGGCTTACCTGGAGAACACATGGCACCATGATGCATTAGGGGAAGAAAGCAAGCCGTTGAAGGCAGTGTAATGCTTTGGGAAATGTTCTGCTGGGAAACTTGGGTCCTGCCATTCTAGTGGATGTACAACCAACCTGAGCATTGATGCAGACCATGTCCACCCTTTCATGGCAACGGTATTCCCTGATGACATTGGTCAATTTCAGCAGGATAATGTGCCCTGCCACAAAGCAAAAATGGTTCAGGAATGCTTTGAGGAACACTACAATGAGTTCAAGGTGTTGACTTGGACTTCAAATTCCCCAGATCTTAATCCAATCCAAGATCTTTGGTGGACAAACAGGTCCGATCCATGGAGGCCCTACCTCAACATACAGGACATGAAGGATCTGCTGCTAATGTCTTGGTGCCAGATACCACAACGCACCTTCAGAGGTCTAGTGGAGTCCATACCTGAATGGGTCAGGGATATTTTGGCGGCAAAAGGGGGACCAACACAATATTTGGCAGATCGTCATAATGTCATGGCTGAACGGTGTATTTTTATAGTGTGAAAGTTAATCCAATTATCTTTCTCAAGAAAATGGTAATAGTCCCATACATATATAAGAAATATGAACATTATCTGAAAAAATATATATAACAAAATTCAATATGAGGTTGCAACCCAGACTTTGAATACCTCTGACTTAGGACATGGCCATTCTCAACCAAACTGATGTAAACACACTGGGTCATTCATTGGTCTCTCCCCCGACCATTTACAGTACAACTGAGCCAGTGTAAGTACCGGATATACTGTATATAAAGCAAAAAGCATTATGATCATTTGCTTTTGGTCCTCTGGAAATGTCTAAGGTGAGATAATGGGCTGCAGCAGATATGCTCTGAGGGCCTCTAACACATCAAGGAATCAGGCTGTGTGCATTTGCCTCACTGAAAGACTCATCATTCAGCTTAAAGGCGCGAGCAACACCACAGATATTGAGATGAAGGACTTGGCTCTCATAGTCACACTCGGTATGTGTCTGGGTTTGAGTGGTCACAGGCACGGACCATAACCGGGGATCCAACACCTGCAGTGTATTTTTAATCTAGAGTGGAGGGAGTGTAATTATGACAATAGGATATATTAAATACACTCTCATTTTGCAATGCTCATTGTAGCTTAAAATCCCAATGCCAGTACAATGTCCACACTCAGAGGGTTATGACTGAGGCCAGGATCACTTCAGTCAGGATCATTAGGTTCACACGTAACAACACACAGCAGTCCTTTGTGCTCTCGTCAGTGCTATGCTAAAGGATTATTTAGCTTCAATGTACCAGTGCCATGCAGTCACAGGCTATAATGGCTGGAATTACCATGATAAACACCACTGTATAATATTCATTGGATTGCGGTTCTGTTCATTATGAAGATAATTGAAATATATATAAGTCACAGGCATTTTTCTATCCAGTGAACTCATCCCGTCGCTGCCCCGTGTAGCGTGGGAATCCCTCCCCCTGAATGGGCAGACGCGATACAGGCCATGGAGCCCCAGATGGCAGGGCTTGGCGTCCATGATGCAACATGGATACATATATGTTAGGAGGAAGCACAGAGCTAGTCATGGGGATGTGGATATGTGCCACGGTGACGCCCCAGCAACCTCTGTGAAAGCACTATTACTCCGACTGTGTGTCAGAAAGCTTACCCCGTCTACCTGCAGTTTGTACTGGACATGTCTGACAGATCTACTGTTTACACTGTTTCTGTGCGATGGATAGCTCCTACTTCTAGAAGCTAGCGTGACTGTGTTTTTATGTTTGTGTGTGTGTGTGTATGTGTGTGTATGTGCGTTTACATTTGTGTGTCTGTGTGTGTGTGTGGGGGGGGGGAGCTCCCAGTGCCTGCAGCAGCCAGTGTGACTGTGACAGATAATGTCAGTGTCTGCCAGCGGGCTCTGGCTAGTAGGAGCAGTTGTGTGTGTATGTGTGTGTGCGTGTATGTGTGTGTGTGAACAGGTGTGGTTGTGTGCATCACAGATTGCCCATTTCATGACACAGGTGAGCAAGTGTGTGCGTCTGTGTGTATTGGGGTGTGTGTGTGCGCATTGCTTTAGTGTGTTGTGTGTATGCTATTTGTGAGCATGCACTTGTGAACTCGAGAGTGTGTAGTTATCCTTGAGCTGGTTCTGTAGTGTGTGAGTCACTCTGTCACTCTCTGTCTCGTTGGTGTCAATATATTCCCACACAAAGACTCCTGTGACCTGCAGCTGCTTAAATCTCTATCACTCCTTTGTTTTCACTCTCTCTCTCCCCTCTTTGCTCACCCCCATCTTTATCCTTCTTTCTGTACTTTCTCTACTGCTTCCTCCCTGCGCTACCTCTCTCAAGCTCTTTAGAATCCCTCTGCCATTTTCTTTTTCCTTGTTAAGTTACATTTTGGTCACTTCAATAAATCCCAAATGAGGTTATGCACTCTCACCACGTATCATCAACAATGGAATCTCTACTTTCTTGGTGATTACATCACCGCTCGGCCCTATTCACATTGATCCTCCAGTTCTCAGAACAGAATGTCTCCTGCTAAAAAAAACAGGATATGCTTCAGAACACCACTAAATCAACTGTCAGTTGGGCAAAACCATCCAGGCACTGCCATGTACTGCAGATGCGGAGAAGTCCTACTTCACCTCCATTTTACTGTTTCCTGTTGTCAAGAGTCTCGACAATGCGTAAAATGATGCCTGAACACACAAATAAAGGCATTTGTATGATGGATGGGAATCCTTCAGAACACCTGGAAGAATGGATGAGATTCCTTTTGGGTGATGAAATGGATGAGATTCTTCACAACCGGCCAAACTGTTTTTTCTTTGTGGGCAAAGCGTTGGATTGGTTTTGGCGTTCTCATTGTTACTGAATAGTAGCTGTTTCTCTACGGGTGGAGATATCCCCTTTTCAGTCACTTTGTTGCAGATCTGCAAAATTCTACCAGGATCTAGATGTCAATGGTCCCTATGAGTTGTCTACAAAGTTTGGGATACGGCTGTTATTTCCGAAGCGATGTCCCGAAGCGCAGTGCTGGCACTGTGGAAATGCATGGCCGGGACATGGTTGCACAGAGCCAACTCTGGTTAACTCTATTGGATTAGCCAATGTCCTCAAACTGCCTGTTTCTGCTATACACGGGAATCATTTCAAATTCGCTTTGAGGGAAAGGGGAAGAGGGACAATTTGCTTTGCGCCTGTTCCCCTGAAGTGTTAAAAGGAGCGTTCTTTTGACCGGTCCCTTCTTAGGCATCTGCCTGCTCTTCATTTTATTTTATACTATCCTGTTGAACAGGTGTAAAAAGCACCGCTCGTCCAGTGGGCTGTGAAGAGGGGGCAAAAGAAAGCTCCTAGCATGGCGAAGGGGAGAGTGTTCTGCCAAACCCGTTCAAAGCAGGACGCTATCAAAGCAGAGACTGCCTCACTGGGTTAAGGTAGATTCTCCACGGCATATGACAGCAAAGACCTAGACCTGCCTGGCAGGGTCCGCAATCACTGAACTAGGGATGTGGCAACATCCTGTTAACTTCAAAGTGTTGACTGCGGTGGATCTTTGTGCTGCAGTGAGCTGGGCATCACCTCACACATTTCTGAGGTGTTATTGCCTCAGAGAGATGGGCTCCCAGCCTTGAGTGCAGTGTGCTGTCGGCTGGGACACGAGCGGGTGAATAGGCAGCCTGCATATTCCTCGGTACCCCGGAGGACGTCCGGTGTGTCCAGACACTTTAGCTAGGCTGCCTCCATGTTCAGTGTTTCACCTGGCCTGCTTATAACCCTGTCTGGGTCAATACAAAGTATTGTACATATAAATATATACATGAGAAAATGGAGGATGACACAACCGAGGACAGCGAGATGAAGAGCGTGTCTGAACCAACTCGAATGTTGGGACTTCCAATCCCACTCAACATCCCCCTTCCCTGTGAAATGAAAGGACTAATTGCATACTGTGTTCAGGTTGTTCACGCGGTGAGAATGCGCGCCGACATGTATCGTCCCCCGTTCTCTCCCCCTGGGGAACCTGGGTTTTAGACGTAACCTGAAGTTTCACAGTCTCCATTTCTCACGCACAATATATTCTCTCTGGGATCTCTCTATTCAGTCCTCTTGTTAACCTGTCTTCTATGCTGAGATAATTGCGGGGGAATGACTACTGTTTGCATGATGCATGACTGTTTCCACATTTCTGCTTTACATCCTTCTCTAATTGGACCGACCCGATAGTAACAGAAATGTTCTGCTAAATGTATACTCAGCACAAACACTGGAGAATGTCTGTTCTGTACATCTCCCCTGTCCTCCCACTACAGGTGGTGTCCATGGGTCTTTATATAGGGGACCAGGCGTATCTGAGAAGCAGCTGGAACGTGCTGGACGGATTCCTGGTCTTTGTGTCGTTGATTGACATCGTGGTCTCCATGGCAGGCGGCGCTAAGATCCTGGGAGTGCTGAGGGTTCTCAGACTGCTCCGCACGCTGCGTCCACTCAGGTTGGAAACAATACACTTTGACATCCAGTAGTGGGGCAGGTTGAGGGTGGTCTTCCTCTGACATTTACTTCACCTTCATTAATATAACGTCATCTGTGAAACATACTGTAGAAGTAGATTATACAGTATAATTGCTCTAGCCTGGTGCCAGATGTGTTTGGAATCACAATGACTATGTTAGTTGGTATAAGACTCATCCAGTGCCAGGCTAATACAACCAATTTTGTCAAACGTAACTCTCCTTCACTCCATCTTCCATCTCTTGCCTCCCATGTTTTCATCTCCAGGGTAATCAGTCGAGCCCCAGGTTTGAAGCTGGTAGTGGAGACTCTGATAACATCTCTGAAACCAATAGGAAATATTGTCCTCATCTGCTGTGCTTTCTTCATCATTTTCGGCATCCTGGGGGTACAGGTAGGTGTTGTTACCTGTCATCTATCTCTCTATCTGTCGCTATTTGTATTTATCGTTTCATTCATCTTTCCCTTTCCCTGTCCAACCAGCATTTCATCTTTTCTACTGTACCTTTGTCTTCTCTTTAGCTATACCAGCCTCACAATTTATACCTTTCTTTTTTTATTTTGTCACTTCAATTTTGTTTCTTCGTCACTGAGTTCTTATTCCTCTCTTTGGAACTTTATCATTATTGGCTTGACCAGTTTGTTCTCTGTTATTGTCTGATGAATGAAATCACCATGTGAACAACAGCAAGCCTCTGAAAGGGCTTTGTCTTTGTTTCCATTGTTCATGACAGCTGTTCAAAGGGAAGTTTTTCTACTGCTTTGGCCCTGATGTCAAGAACATAACCAACAAGTCTGACTGTCTTCAGGCCAACTACAAATGGGTCCATCACAAATATAACTTTGACAATCTGGGACAGGTGAGTATATCTCCCAATACCAGTTTCCAACCCTGTGTCATTCAAACAGAAATGCTGAAACACAGTACTGAACAAATGTTTTGTCCATGTTTGCGTTCATATATGTTCACGTATGTCCATGTTTCTTCAATTTCTAATATGTGTTGTCAAATGTCTGGTGTTTGTGTGTGTTTTTATAACTGTATATGTCTGTATTTCTGTGTGTGTCCGTACATGTGCTTGTGTGTTCTGTCACACAGGCACTGATGTCCCTCTTTGTGCTGGCTTCGAAGGACGGCTGGGTCAACATCATGTACCATGGCCTGGACGCTGTAGGGGTGGACCAACAGGTGATACTACCCTTGTGACATAGAAATAATAGGTGTAGGCATGCTCATCCCTATGTTTTCTGGTTGTGATGGCTGATTTATTAAAGCATACTCAACTCTCGTCTCCTCCCTTTTGCTTCCAGCCGGTGACCAACAACAACCCTTGGATGCTGCTCTATTTCATCTCCTTCCTGCTCATCGTTAGTTTCTTCGTGCTCAACATGTTTGTGGGGGTGGTGGTGGAAAACTTCCATAAGTGCCGGCAGAATCAAGAGGTGGAAGAGGCTAAAAGGAGAGAAGAAAAACGACGGAGACGCATGGAGAAGAAAAGGAGGGGTAAGAGAGAAAAATTAAAAAGAGAGAGGGAGAGTTGGTGAGTGAGTGCAAGAAACATTGAAAAGAAGACAAATGAAGGATCGAGAGAAAGAACAAGAAGTTACTTTTTCTGACTGAAATGTTCCTTCCTATTTGAATCCACACCTCCTACAAAGAGGGGGCCTGCCTCCTCTTAGTGTTGAAGGTCATGATCAAGGACAGAACATATCTGGCAGCCCATTCAGTTACAAGTCACATGCTCTGATCGCTAGGTTATTTGCCAGTGAGGGACAGACAAGAGTAAAAAACGAATGTTAAGAATGGAGAGAAGAATAAGCAATGACGGACAATATTCAACGACTGGGACTGGTATACTGTATCTGTGGACATGAAGACATTGAAGAAGTATGATTTGGACTACTATGATTTGGAGTAGTATGATTTGGACTAGTATGATTTGGACTAGTATGATTTGGAGAAGTATGATTTGGACTAGTATGATTTGGAGTAGTATGATTTGGACTAGTATGATTTGGGGTAGTATAATTTGGACTAGTATGATTTGGAGTAGTATAATATGGAGTAGAATAATATGTACTAATATAATTTGGACTAATATGATTTGGAGTAGAATAATTTGGACTAGTATGTTTTGGAGTAGTATGAGTTTTAGTAGTATAATTTTGAGTTGTATGAGTTGTAGTAGTATAATTTGGACTAGTATGATTTGACTAGTATGATTTGGACTAGTATGTATTCTAACATCTACATCTGTATCTGTGTCTCTGTCAGATGCCCAGAAGATTCCCTACTATGCCAGTTACAGTTCCATCCGCTTGTGGATCCACACCCTGTGCACCACCTATTACCTGGACCTCTTCATCACCTTCATCATCTGCATCAATGTCATCACCATGTCCCTGGAGCACTACAGCCAGCCACATGTACGCCTGGGGTTGGAAAAATGTTCTATTGGCTGTTGTTTATATACGAAGAATGACTGTTGTCTGTTGTTTATATAGATTTGATGTACGCCTGGGGGATGAATAACAACTGTTGTCTGTTGTTTGTATAGATTTGATCAATCAATCAAAGTATTTTAGAAAGCCTTTTTTACAACATCAGCAGTTGTCACAGAGTGTTTTCATAAAACATCCGGCCCTTAACCCCAGGGAGCAAACAACAGTAGTGTTGAACTTAAGTGGCTAGGAAAAACTCACTAAAAGAGTCCAAAATTTTGGAAGACATCTAAAGAGGAACCAGGCTCTGAGGGGTGACCAGTCCTCTTCTGGCTGTGCCAGGTGAACATATTAAGAGTCCAAATTGTAATAGTTAATCTATGCATGTGGGCTGAGCCCAGAGTCTATTTAAACATAGTCCAGCTAGGAAGCATAACCGGATGGACAAGGACAGGGACAGATGGGGGGGGTCAGAATAGTGGCAGCTGAAATGGTCGGGTATAATCTTGATCTGCAACACCACTAGGAGGACTTTGTACAGGGCCAGCAACAAGTACAGCCTTGTAATCCGCAGGTGTGGGCCAAGACCTCATGTCCTCCTAAGTTTATAACGAGAACAGGGAACAATTTTGACCCTACTCCCCCATCACAATAATATAGCAGCTTAAGACCTTGGGGCTGAGACAGGGGGGTCCAGTGACAATGTGGCCCTATCCGGGGGGAGGCCCCAGACAGAGCCCAGCAGGCAGGAAATCAATCCACCCACATTGCCAAGCATCAACCAAAGGGACACCCACCAACCGCAATCATCCTGAATGAGGGCTGAGTATTGCCAGCAGATTAGAGCCCAATTGCACCAGTGTGCAACAGAGAGACAACAACAAGCCAGTGACTCCGCCACCAAATGGCATTGGAGGGAGGGCATTCCGGTGGCAATGAGAGCCCACCTGGCAAGACAGCAAGGGTGGACAGTATCAGGCTTTTCTTCATGCCCCTAGGCCAGACTACACTTAATCATATACCAGGCTGAAGAGATGAGTCTTTAGTAGACCCTTGAAGGTTTGCACTTAGTCTGCATTTTAATTGGCAAATCATTCCAATGTAGTGAAGCTCTATGAGAGAAAGCCCTGCCTCCGGCTGTTTGATGTACGTCTGGGGGGGAGGAAGAATGCCTGTTGTCTGTTGTTATATAGCTTTGATGTACGTCTGGAGGGGACAAAGAATGACTGTTGTCTTTTGTTATATAGATTTGATGTACGTCTGGAGGGCATGAAGAATGACTGTTGTCTTTCGTTATATAGATTTGATGTACGTCTGGAGGGGACGAAGAATGACTGTTGTCTTTTGTTATATAGATTTGATGTATGTCTGGGGGTATGAAGAATGACTGTTGTCTGTTGTTTATATAAATTAGATGCACGTCTGGAGGGGACGAAGAATGACTGTTGTCTTTTGTTATATTGATTTGATGTACGTCTGGAGGAGACAAAGAATGACTGTTGTCTTTTGTTATATAGATTTGATGTACGTCTGGGGGGGAGGAAGAATGACTGTTGTCTTTTGTTATATAGGTTTGATGTACGTCTGGGGGTGAGGAAGAATGACTGTTGTCTTTTGTTATATAGATTTGATGTACGTCTGGGTGGGATGAAGAATGACCGTTGTCTGTTGATAGATTTGATGTAACTCTTGCGACAGGAAGAATGAGATTGTTCTCCTCTGTTGATTGCCTACATAAATTTGGTGCCTGTAACACATTTCAGTTTACCGTAAATACTACAACAGTTAACTATTTACCTTTCTCCGACTTTCTCCCATGCTCTCACTCCCCTTCCCTCTCTCAGTCTCTAGATCTAGCACTGAAGTACTGTAACTATTTCTTCACCTCCACCTTTGTATTGGAGACCCTCTTGAAACTCACTGCATTCGGCTTCAGACGCTTCTTTAAAGACAGGTATGTGCTGGGCCACGCAGAGTTAATGAACGCAATATGCCTATGATTCAGTGTGTGTGCATGTGTGTGTGTGTGTGGGAGTGTGTGAGAATGAGAGTGCGTGCACGTGCGTGTGTGTGTTCTCTCACTGGGGTATCATAGCTGTCCTTTTTGACCAGGTCTCCCATCGGTATATTAAAATGTCATTTGTCTTTATTTTTGGCCGTAGGTTCATGCTGAGAGCAGAAGTCTCATCTCCAGATGAGCCCTGCATGAACAAAATGATTAAATTATTGTTTTTGTGTAGATAATGTACATAAAAACATCAAACACACAATGTACATAAATACATAAAAACACACAATGTATACTACATGTCTACACCACTACTCAACAAAACACAAAATGCCCAACCCAATCATGAAACAATAATGAGAAACACACTTTCTTCCTTTAAAAGGTGATGTAACTTCTCTATTGACCTAGAGGCACCAATGTATCCAGTTTTATAGTATCTTGAAAAATATTCCAAATACTTTGCAAAATAACTAAAAGCTGATTAACATAACTTAGTGGGGGAATTTTTTTAAAGATTATCCATCTGAATTATACCTTACGGATTGGAAACAAATGCATTTAGTCCCTATTTAATTTTGTTCTAGTAATTTATTTCTAAAGATCTAATCTTATCCGATAGCAAAAATTGGTGTAAATAACTTTTGAAAAACAAGCCCCAGAGTTTGTCATCCCTGAGACCGTATCTAATTGCTTGTACTTCAGTATGTCAGCTACGGTATGGTGGTTGTTTATGCAGGAGAGCTTTTTGAATAAAAAGCAGGCCAGCCTACTTTCTGAAACATAGGGCAGTGATATGTTCCAGCGATGTGTAAAAAAGCATAATTCACTATGATAAACTGTCCAGTGTCTTCAAAGGAGACGCAGCTGCATTCATACAGACTATGACTTCGAAAACCATCCTGCATGTTTACAAATAGGTCTACAGTCTGAACAAAAATATAAATGCAACATGACACCGTGTTGAAGGTTTTCTGTTATTGCCTATCCTTACCACAAAATTTAAAACATTGGTGGCATTGTGTTTGGAGACAAAACTGCACATTTTATAGTGCCCTTTTATTGTGCAAATGGAATATTTCTGGGATCTTTTCTTTAACCTCATGAAATACGGGACTAAGATTTTACCTGTTAATTTGTGTTCAGTGTATTTTAGACGGGTGATAAGAAAATTCAACTATACAAAGCATTCTGGCTGCAAACTAAATGATTTGATTAAAATAAATTCTACTTTATAAAAATCTATTACATTCCATTGCAAATTATGTTATAGCTTTTCATAACCGTAACAATATTTACCTCAAAATGTTATTTACTTTCCTTCCCATTATGCCTTTGGAGATTGGTGTCATGTGGTGTCTTGCCCAGAATGACGCTGTCACACCAATTTTTTTCTTTCACATACCTCCTCACTAAGATACATTTCAATTTTGTTTGTTATTGTACATGTGCAAATATGTCCATTACAAAGTCTAAAGATTCGGAATCCCGGGATTTCTGGCCACTGGTTGGAAAAATGCCACTGTCAATCCAAAACTGCCCCAGAAAATTGTGTACCTTGTGATGAATGTGAAGATATGTGCCGCAGGTAATCAAAACCACTCGCTTTCAAAATCTGAATTTTAAGGCTAAAGTATGTCACCATGTTCCTTTTCTATGGAATGGATTTTTCTTACAGATTATGCACATATAAACAACATTTTACAAATCCAGCTCAAAAGGGGAAAATAGTATGTAATTCACAAAAAGATTCGGACTGAATGATTAACTGTCTCATTTTTCTAAATATAAAATGTTTGCAATACTCACCCTACAGCAACAGCAGTTTGCATTCAAACCAACTCTCTTACAATGCACCTGCTATAATCACTTTTGGCTGACCTGCTTCAAAAATATAAACTACTCCCTAGTTTTTCACAAGGAAATGACAGAGGGATCTCTCTTTCACTCGTTTACCATTGTTTGTCTATGGGCTGGAGAAAAAATGGAGACTCATGTTGCTGCTTTTCTATTTCACAACAGAAGCTGGTGCAGCAGTGGTTTAGGAAACGCTTCTGTATGCGCCCAATATCATTTCTGGTGAATAAATGTTCACTATCATTTCACAGATTGTCCTTTTAACAAACTTAACTAAATCATCAGCATGCCTTTTGAAGGAAAGCCTGTCATCAGTCAATATGGCTAGATATTTCTAACAGCTGTGCTGTTGGTTATAATATAGCCAGCCGGATGCAGGCACTGGAGACACAACTCTGGGCTACAGCCCAAGACAGGCATTGGGTTCTGTGGGTGGAGGCATGATGTCAGACCAGAGAAAGTCACCTCAATGAACTGCATCTCATTTAGAGCTCCCTTTGCCAGGGCAAGTTCTGTCATAGCTTACTATGTTTTTGGATCACTGTTTACTGGGCCAGTTCATCTGGCTGCTATACTTGGGTCCCTTTCTGTTTTCTTGAATCATTGTCCAATTTGTCTGACACAGAGGAGCTATAGTTAGTGCAATCCTCTGCGTCCATGCTGTCCAGACACTCTTCGGCACAGTATGCAACATGATGTTGGTGGCGGAGTGGCATCTCCTGTTCATATAACGTTGTTATTAATGTTATATGAACAGGAGAACAGAAACCAGATCAAAACAAGTCACAGAAACAGAGTGGCGGCAACCGACAACACAGAAAGAATAACACGGAAGCACATAAAAGATGTTATCGAGAACAAAACAGCACCATTCAGCTGGTGCTTTATTGAAATGTCATTGACCCCTTTTACTATGATGAAGGGAGGGAGACACAGTGATAGGGACAGAAAGAGAAGATCGACAGATGTATGGTAAATAGAGAGAGGAAAAGACTGTGGAGGGGAGAAGAAAGGGAGGAAGAGAGGAAGAGAACCCTGTGTTAGGGTGATTGCGCAGCACTTTGTCTCTTTTATATAACGTCCCTCTTGCAATACTCAGATTTATAGATAGGTTTTTTTTCAGGGCATCTTAAACTGGGTCATAGTCAAGAAGCAGACTGAATTATTGGGGTATTGTATACACACACACACACACACACACACACACACACGCGCACAAGAACCACGCACAGACACACACACTTCAATGCAGGCTTGGATTTACTGTGCATGGTGGGACAAAAAAACAACTAATACAGTCGGACACATTGACATCACTACTTAACCTCTTAACACAGCACCATGTCACTGAAAGGTCATCGTAACATCACTCCGATCATCTAACAGACATTCTCCTCCAGTGCAATGTGCAGTTGTCAGTGCATTCAATTTCATGCTTTGCTAATGGCCCCTTCAGGAACGGAAAACCCGACCCCCAACGTGCGCCGCCACGCTCCGCCAAGTGAGCCGGACATATTCCACAAGAAACGCACCAGTGCATGGCTGACTCCGACTGGAGCGCGCCCTCCAGCGTGATCTTTACCCTTTGTGCTCTGACCCCCGTCTGCAGGTGGAACCAGTTAGACCTGGCCATCGTGTTGCTGTCCGTGATGGGCATTACCCTGGAGGAGATTGACTACAGCGCCTCTCTCCCCATCAACCCCACCATCATACGCATCATGAGGGTGTTGAGAATAGCACGGGGTAAGGCACGCGCACGCGCACGCGCACGCAGACACAGAACCCTCCACCCCCCTGTATGTAGAGCAGCGTTCACACACTCCCTCACTGGTGTCAAGGGTCACCGCTTGGTGATTAATCTCATCATAGCTACAGCTCATAGCTAATGGCTGGGGCAGTGACAGGGCATCAGAGATCCTGAGTGTGACAGCATGTCTGTCTGGGGGAGGTGTGAGCCGGGTGTAAATTTAGCTGTGACCTTTGGAAGGCTGCATGTTTCCCGTTTAGTCCAGAATTGAACCAGGGGGAATTCCCTAAACGCCCAACATTTATAATCCCCCCCTACTGTTCTCATCTCCCCTTATCGTACTACTGTCTGACATTCTGCCTGTCTTTCTCTCTCCTTCCACATCCATCTCCTTGTTTTTCTCCATCCTTCCCTCTCTCTTCCTTCTCTTTTATCTCCACACTCCTTCTCTCCCTGCCTCCCTCCTTATCTCTCCTCCCCTCTTTCCATCTCTCTCTATCCCTTGCTCTCTCAGTTTTGAAACTGTTGAAGATGGCGACAGGAATGAGGGCTCTGCTGGATACAGTGGTCCAAGCCCTACCACAGGTAAAACACTAATATACACACAGGCTTCTCTCTGAACCTCTCTCTGGGCCTCTTTCTGGGCCTCTTTCTGGGCCTCTCTCTGAACCTCTCTCTGGAACTCCGTCTAAACCTCTCTCTGGGCCTCTTTCTGGGCCTCTCTCTGGGCCTCTTTCTGGGCCTCTCTCTGAACCTCTCTCTGGGCCTCTTTCTGGGCCTCTCTCTGAACCTCTCTCTGGAACTCCGTCTAAACCTCTCTCTGGGCCTCTTTCTGGGCCTCTCTCTGAACCTCTCTCTGGAACTCCGTCTAAACCTCTCTCTGGGCCTCTTTCTGGGCCTCTCTCTGAACCTCTCTCTGGAACTCCGTCTAAACCTCTCTCTGGAACTCCGTCTAAACCTCTCTCTGGGCCTCTCTCTAAACCTCTCTCTGGGCCTCTTTCTGAACCTCTCTCTGGGCCACTTTCTGAACCACTCTTGGGCCTCTCTGGGCCTTTAGGCAGTGCCAATAGTGACCAGCCACACTCACATACCTATTTCTACCACTTCCACACTGTTAGAATCAGTGTTTTCCTTGAGCTTATAGAATTACACACACATACAGACAGACACACACACACTCACACACATTGAGAGAGCTCCTATGTCATGATGAGCACCAGCAAGCACAGATTGGATGATAATAACTGGGAACATGGCCCCTATTTACATGTTCAGTGTGGAAAAAGAATATTTTCAGTTCTTCAACAAATGATTTATAGGGGATGGCAGCTGCAAACAATCCAACACTGAAACAGGGGAAGCGTATCCAGTGACAGATGATGATGATATTTAAACAGTATCTCTGTGTGTATGGTGAGGATAGAGAGTGCTCCCAGGACCATGGAGAGCTCTGGGAACAGAGTTGTTTCCTTCCTCGAGGCGTCAGATAGCAATGCTGAATGGATCAGGTCTTTTTCATTAGCATCTAAAAGGCTAAAGTGATTACTAAATCAGTACTGTAATGCTGGGATCCTTCTGAATGCCGACCCTGGTCTTGGAACAAGCCCCACACCCAAACAGGTGTTCCCCAGGCATCTCATATAAATGGAAAGGATTTGGCAGAGACAGTACATAATGCAATATGATCATAGCTCCACAGTTCACTCTGATATGCTTAGACAGAGTTTGACCACATTGCGTTTACCCATCATATTCCATCAGCTCTCACAGTAACCAAAGGTTGTTCCTGGTCCGGAATGCAGAAAGAATCCTAATGTCACCATACTGGTAAATGCACTGAGGCCATTAGATCTAGCTGAGCTGGAATAATCCGATAATTCTTGAAAGGTCTGGAACCAGACCAGACAACACCGTTCCCGTGGAGAAAGGAAAAGATGAAGAGAGTGAATGAGGAAGAGGAGGACAGAAAGGAAGAACATGTGATGAGGAGGATGTATTGTAGGGAAGATGGAGGCACAACAGATCTCCTATCCTCCTCCGCTATCGATCCCTCTGTAATTAACAAAATGCCCTGGGACATCTCCCCAAGGGTATCAGGCCGATAATTAACACCAAGGTTATTACAACGTGTGTGTGTGTGTGTGTGTGTGTGTGTGTGTGTGTGAGAGAGAGAGAGAGAGAGATGAGAGGAGACTCCACTCACCTTGAGGATGTGAACATACACCATGGTGATGGGTCACACAGTGTCCAGTGCAGTGTGGAGCAGCTCCAGTTCACTACGGTCAAACACATTACAACATCACCCAACACACAGTCAGACTGAAATGAAGACATCAAGTCACATTGTCCAACCATGATTAAAAAACATCCCGTTTCTCCCTGACGGAGCCAGATGTGTGTCAGTGATGTTCTTCAGTCACACCGTATAGCCACTAAAGCCTGGCCGGTTGTTGTCTCACCTCCAGGCACAGCCTTTGGCAGGAGGCACTGTCACATGGACAGCCCACTTTGGGTGCTCACAGATAGCTTGTACGCAATACTCTCTGCTACTGCATTTTGCACTTAGCTGTTTTTTTTATCCCAGTAGTTTTACTTTACAATTTAGATTTTTTTTACATGAATACATATCCTTAATTACAGCCTGTTAAATATGTACTATAATGTGTTAATTGGCTGATTTAGAGGGAAAGTTCATCAAAACTACCAAATTGATTTGTTTCCTTGAAAGTCATCTGTGTGTCAGGAGAGATTGTAACCCTCATTCTGGTGTTGCATTATCTGATATTATATCCTGAGGATACCCTAGCCGGCTCCTCTCAAAACCGAGGAAATAGTACTTCCATCTGGTCAAAAACAGTGACAAATTTTCAAGCTGAGCTCAGAAAAACATTTAGTTTTTTTATGGATAATTTTTCTTGTTGGCTTTGTCTTTTTTTATCTGGCAATTGTCTCATAAAGGGTTTAAGACAGGGCTTGGCTAGGATTAAAAAAAGACTCCAGCAATGGAGCTAAGTTAACTAAATGCTACTTACAACATTCTTCAAAGCACATACAGTCATAACAATTAAATCCCATAATGAATCTGAACTGGGAAAGTAGGACATTATACAAATAAAATCCTCAAATACCAATGTAACGCTTTATATGTATCTAAATGGGATGTGGTGAAGAACTGCTAAACTATTCACAGTAGCGTAAGATCTAGAGTGTCCCTGTTAGCTCTGGCCCAAAGGGTAGTCCATGTCAGCCTGAATGACAGGGACTGACGGTACAACCAGCACAGTCTGGATGTAAATTGCTGTGTAGGTTGGTATCTACACTTCCATTCAAAAGTCTGGTGTCACTTAGAAATGTCCCTGATTTCGATCATTAAAATTACATTGATCAAAAATATATAATGTACACAGTGTTAGCGTCGTAAATGACAAACGACTACTGTTGCTGGAAACAGCAGATTTTCAATGGAATATCTGCAAAGGCCCATTATCAGCAACCATCACTCTTGTTTTCCATTGGCATGATGGGTTTGCTAATTCACTTTTAAAGGCTAACTAATCATTAGAAAACCCTTTTGTGATTATGTTAGCACTGCTGAATTCTGTTGTGCTGATTAAAGAAGTACTAAATCTGGCCTTCTTTAGACTTGTTCAGTGTCTTCAGCAACAGCATTTGTGAGTTCAATTACAGGCTCAAAATGGTCAGAAACCAAAAAACTTTCTTCTGAAAATCGTCAGACGATTCTTGTGGCAACTCCAGGATATTGGCCTCCTAGGCAGAGCTCTTTCTCGGTCAAATGTTCTTTTGCCCATCTTATTTTTTTCTTTTTACAGCCTTGTCTGAGATATTACTTTTTCTTTGAAACTCTGCCTAGAAGGCCAGAATCCTGGAGTCACCTCTTCACTGTTGATGTTGAGTCTGGTGTTTAATGGCTACTATTTAATGAAGCTGCCATATTGAGGCCCTGTGAGGTGTATGTTTTCTCAAACTAGAACTTCTATTGTATTTGTCCTCTTGCTCAGTTATGCACCGGGGCCTCCTGTGAACCTCTCTCCTGTGAAGGAGCTGTGCTGTGAAGGAGCTGTCCTGTGAAGGGAGAACTACACATCGTTGTACAAAATCTTCAGATTCTTGGCAATTTCTCACATGGAATGGCCTTAATTTCTCAGAACAAGGATAGACTGAAGTTTTTTGTTTCTGGACATTTTGAGCCTGTAATCAAACACACAAATGCTGATGCTGATGATACTGAACTAATCTAAAGGACAGTTTTATTGCATATTTTATCAGCAAAACAGTTTTCAGCGGTGCTAACAATTGCAAAAAGGTTTTCAAATGATCAATTAGCCTTTTAAAATGATTAAATTGGATTAGCAAATACGTGTTATTGGAACACAGGAGTGATGGTTGCTGATAATGGGCCTCTGTAAAATCAGCCATTTCCATCTACAATAGTCAATTACAACATTAGTTTAATGGACAAAAAGAATTGCTTTTCTTTAAAAAACAAGGACATTTCTAAGTCAACCCAAACTTTTCATCAGTAGTGTATCTCAGACTTCTATACACAGTAACTCATTAGCTTGCTGACATTGGTCTTTATAGGTAAAGCCAAACAGAAGAATGCTGTGTGAATAGGGTGTATTGCTACCTGTAACTTATGAGATACATCACATTTGTTGCTTGCAAAACATTTGGTCTCCAATACTCAGTACCTTACAATACATGTTATTAAAGTAAGGGCCTTTTTCAATGCTTACAACACATTCCCATACTATTAAACGTTCGGCCTTTTAATGTCTCTGACAGTTTCTATGTGTCTCTGACAGTTTCTATTTGTCTCTGACAGTTTCTATGTGCTTATAACACATTCCTCTACTAATAAACCTGGGGCCTACTCATGCCTTTGACAGTTTCTTTATGCTTACAACACATTTACATACTATAAAACATGTGGCCTTTCAATGTCCCTGACAGTTTTGCTATCCTAAACATTCCTATATGTATAAAGTTAAACCCTCTGGCCTGTACATGTCTCAGACAGTTTCTCCTTCTATCTGTTTGATGACTGGTATAGGCTACAGCGGTCTAGATCCTCATCCCCTAGAGAGCCAGCCCAGACAGAGCTGTGTGCTGCGGGTGTGACTTTGACTCAGTAAGGTTACATCCCACTAATGGGATAGTTTTTGCTGAGCATACTAAATAATCTCTATTATGGAGTCCCATTGAACGGACAGAGTGAGGATATACTGCTGTGTGTCCTGGATGGCTTCCAGCAACAGAGTCACAATAACACTGACAATGTCACAATTCCTTTCTCAGGGCTCCTCTTGAGGATTCTGATACAGTGTCACACATTTTACAGTGCAACAAATGGATACTTTCCGCTGCTTGTTTTTGGTAGCAGGCCTGTCTAAGTGAAAGGCTGAGCAAATAAGGAATAGTCCATATTTGGGATGCAATGTTCTAAACCTCTAAATCTGAAGCCGTGGTTCTCAGCAGGAAACCGTTGGAGTGCCTCCTCCGGGTAGGGAATGAGGTTTTATCCCAAGTTAAGGAGTTCAAGTATCTCAGGGACTTGTATACGAGTGAGGGAAAAATGGAGCTTGAGATTGGCCAGAGAATCGGAGCAGCGGGGCGGTATTGCATTCGCTTTACCGCACCGTTGTGATGAAAAGAGAGCTGGGCCAGAAGGCAAAGCTCTCGATATACAGGTCAATTTTCGTTCCTACCCCCACCTATGGTCAGGAAGGCTGGGTCATGACCGAAAGAACTAGATCGCGGGTACAAGCAGCTGAAATGAGTTTTCTCAGAAGGGTGGCTGGCATCTCCCTTAGAAACAGGGTGAGAAGCTCAGTCATCCGTGAGGAACTCGGAGTAGAACCAATGCTCCTTTGCATTGAAAGGAGCCAGTTGAGGTGGTTCAGGCATCTGGTAAGGATTCCCCCAGGACGTCTCCCTAGGGAGGTGTTCCAGGCACGTCCAGCTGGGAGGAAACCTCGGAGTAGGCCCTGGGAACGCCTCGGGATCCCCCAGTCAGAGCTGGCAAATGTAGCTTGGGTAAGGCAAGTTTGTGGTCCCCTGCTGGAGCTGCTGCCCCGGCGACCCGGCAATGGATACGCGGATGAAGATGAATGAATGAATGAATGTTCTAAATTCCTGAATGTACTGGTGCATATAGCAGAAACAGTTCTTAATCCAGTTTTAATGTGTCTTCCAGGTTGGGAATCTAGGCCTGCTCTTCATGCTACTGTTTTTCATCTATGCAGCGCTGGGGGTGGAGCTGTTTGGAGAACTGGGTGAGTAGGTAGTGATGTGCTGGAACAAACCTCTGCATGCCCCATGGTGGCTGTTGGTATACATATCCAGTCCTGTTCAAAAACAGACAGAAGAAAAGACAGACTTAGAAAAGATGCAACAAGAGCAAAGTAGTACCATGTAGACCAGCTAGATGAGACAATAACCTGTTTTCAAACTATAACATTGTCCTCAAACTGTCTCGCTGTCTCCAAATTGTCTCATTGTCTTCAAACTGTCTCAGGGTCTTAAAACTGCAACACTGTCTTCAAACTGTCACACTTGTCTTTATATTGTTAAATTGTCTTTCATAGTATTCTGGTAGATGTCCCAAAGATGATTTGTACAGTAGCAGCAGATTTACTGTCAGGGGAAGGATGAGCAAACAACCACTCAAAACAGCCCAGAGACTAGGAACAGACAATCACATCTGTTGTTGTTGGTTTCTAAGAAGGCTAAACTGATATATGTTCTCTAAACTGAATTCCTCCGTCTATTTCACATTTGTTGTCCCCTGATTTCCTGCTCTCTGTATTTATGTTTATTTCAATTTCTCTAATCTCCTCTCTCTTTATACACCTCACTTTTTTTCCTTTTCTACCCTCCTTTTTCCCTCTCCACCTCCATTCTTTCCCTCTTCACCTCCCCCTTCTCCCCCTCCTTCTCTCCCCTCTCCCCCAGTGTGTAATGAAGACTACCCATGTGAGGGGATGAGCCGCCATGCTACATTTGAGAACTTTGGCATGGCTTTCCTCACCTTGTTCCAGGTCTCCACGGGGGACAACTGGAATGGAATTATGAAGGTATGAACTAAACCAACAGATGTCTTTACTCTAATCTGAGAGATGCAATTATTTTAAAACGTCATACCATGGATCATTTGCCAATTAGATTTTGTTTTACAACACAGATTCCCAAAAAATTTGGACCCTGTGCAAAATACAAATGACAACCGAAAGCAATGATGTGCAAATAATTTTATCCGTATATTTAATTTAAAATAGTACAAAGACAACACATCAAATGTTGAAACACGGGAATGTTATTGTTTCTGGAAAAATACACACACATTTTGAATTGGATGTCAGCCACATGTTATAAAAAAGTCATTTTTTAACACACTATTTTTCAACATTTGATGTGTTTTCTTTTCAAAATAGAATGTTTTCTATAAAAAAAATATTTGGGGATTAAATTATTTTCACATCATTGCATTCTGTTTTTCTTTACATTATACACAGTGTCACAACTTATTTGGAAATGGGATAGTAGGACCTATAAAAACATGAAGAAATCACTTTAAAAATTGCCTTTACTAAATGTAGTGAAAATCATTAAAGACTATTAATTGGCCTGAGAGGTTTTCCGTATGGTTACCCATTTATGCAGCAGTGGTTTATAAATGACCTTTTGATGGATTCCAAAACTTGGTTGCATTGTACTGAGACTGTCCGGAGGCTGACCAAAGTTTTATTTATTTGTAGCTGTAACGATTAGGTCCCCAGTGTTTGTTTTGGTGAGGATAAAATCTTGACAAAAAATTACATCATACCACAAAAGCTGAGTTTGAGTGTTTTAAAAGAAACACTTAAAAGAAACAATCATGATCAAGGGGCAAATGTAATGTATTTATTATATTTGTATTTACTCTTTTAATCAAATAAATAAAGGTCTACCTTTTAGATTACAGCCTGCTCCTTGCAGCAGCTAGGTGGTTTGCCAGACAATACACTCTTTATAAGAAGTGAATAGAATCTGACAAACATTTCGCAGTTGTGCAGGCAATGTGATATAAAGGAGTATGGCAGGGTAAAATGTGCATTGGGATTACAAATGGCTAGGCGTTGCTGCGACAGAGTACCACTGGTTAGGAGAGATGTGGGGAAGGCAAAATAGCCTGGGGAGAAAGAAGTAATCACTGTCATACTTATGAGAGAAAGATAGAGGGAGGGACGGACAGATAGAGGAAGTAAGGAAAGATAAAATGGGGAAAGTGTAATATGGAGACACTTGAGACAACATTGTGAAAACATCAAATGTATCAAAGTTGGAGCCCCTCTATCTGCTTGTATATCATGTCAAGACAAGACTGGCTTGATGTAACGGACACCTTTTTGTTCTCTCGCCAATCTTTGTCCGTCCCTGCGCTCTTCACAGGACACTTTGAGGGAGTGCCCGCCAGACTACGGGGCTGACTACTCCTGCAACCCCAGCCTGCAGTTCATCTCTCCCATGTACTTTGTGTCCTTCGTGCTGACCGCCCAGTTCGTCCTGATCAACGTGGTGGTGGCGGTGTTAATGAAGCACCTGGACGACTCCAACAAGGAGGCCAAGGAAGAGGCAGAGATGGACGCTGAGATTGAGCTGGAGCTGGCCACGGGGGCCCTCTGCTGCATGGGGCCAGAGGGGATCTGTGCAGGGGGGAAGAAGGGAGGAGGGGCCGGAGGAGCTGGAGGTCCAGGCGGGGTCGGGGGAGTTGGAGGAAGAGGTGCGGAGAGGGGAATGGGAGCTCCAGTGAGTTCTTCCGGGGGAAATGTGCATCATCATGTGGCAACAACTCACCCAGGACCTCCACACCATGCTAACAATCAGGATCTATACTCTCCTGCACAGGTGGGATGGGTGGGTGGGTTGCATAAAATGTCTTATGTCTATTTTATTTAGTATCCTTATTAAGACGTGTTTTGTTTTGTCATTATGGCAGATACACAAACGTACAGGGCCTCTGGAAAGTATCCAGCCCAATACCCTATACCTTCTCCACAATTTGTGTCATGGACATCATTTTTAATTGATAGAAAAAAATTGATAGAAAATAATGTATACATATAAATAATATATAAATAATATATACAGATAAATAATAGTATATAATATATTTATATCTGTATATTTTATATGATGTGTTAGGTCCATAACAAAATGTGTAGAAAGTGAAGTGATCTGAATAGTATGGCACTGTATAGCATGAATACATAAGGTTACTGCCGTTATGGTAGTGGGTAGAGAGAACAGGACGTAAAGCAATTGAGTCAGAAAGATAATTTTAAAAAAAAGTCCTCTTCCCAATCCTACATCCTTAGGGTTTTAGATGGACAGCCCATCAGTTCTCTTTAACTCAGTTTGTCTGCAGGTTCACTCATCCTTCCATAATTTTTAGAAGCAGGCAGGCAGGGTGCATAGTCACAGAGATGAAGAGAGAAACCAACCAGCACTCTGATTGCAAATTAGTTAGGGATGCACAAAAAGCTCAGTACATTTCATTGACAATTAAGAAAGATGCAAATGGAAAAGGAATGTCCAACTCCCTTTATGAAGTTAATTTTTCTGAGGTAATGTTATCCTGCTTATACCGCTGTGTACCAACAACAACATTTTTAAACATTACTAGCAGATGTTACCTATTTCAGATTACATTTACGTTTTATTCATAAATATTTGCTTTATGGTGTTTTGATTGCAATAGGATCTGGTCATTCATTCCATTAGTTCTATGTACATTTAGAACTAATGTAGAAAACTGTACTAATGTAAAAAATTACGACTTCTTGTAAATTTTTGCTTATGTATATGTTCATTAGCAACTGTCTTTTTTGCAGGGGAAACACCTTCATTTAGGCATTCAGCACTTTCTACATGTAGTGGTTTTGTAGTATTTTATGTCTCCATGATTAGGTTCCGCTCACTACATCTGTCCTGAAGACATCCAACTGTCCAGTATATGAAGAGTTAATGTTCATTCCTATACTCAATTCTAGCTAATCAGCAACAAGTATTCAACAATACTATAATATAACATACATTATATACTAGCAGGGTTGATAGATACAAAGAGAGATCAACCAATATTCTATACCAAATAGCAAACATCTCCAAAAATTATAGATAGTCAGAGATACAGAGACTAACCAACACTGTGATACCAAATAACAGACATCTTCTGTAACCATGGCAGAGCAGAGAATGTAGTGTCACTGTGACCCAGTGGAAGTTCCAAATGGCTCCCTTTTGCCTATACGCTCTTAGTTCACTACATTAAATCAGAGCCCTGAACTAAAGTAGTGCACTAGGGAAACAAAAAACAAAGCTTCTCTTATTTGGTTTTCTGTTATTGGCTTCTGCAGATGAAAAATGTCAAACTGGTTCAGATTTAATCCTGGAGACATCTGAAATAGAAGCTGATGAAAGAACAATGTCATTTTAGGGAGACGAAGTGAGGGGATGTTGAAATCCATTTTCATCTGTAAATGTGCCTGCTGCTCCACGTCGCCATAGCAGCCCTTGTTGTCAGTGTACTGCAGCGAGGTAGACAAACACACACTGTGCCCCGCATTTAATCAACCTCTTCAATTAAAACACTGGACCTCCGGTGTTAACCTTTTGGTGTGCACACTCAAATACAAAACGCTAAAAAACACGCAGGCACAGACATACACACACTGTATGATTTGCTAAGAACCTAATCATAGTGTGATGGCAAACAAGCATACACACACACACGCAGAGAGAGAGAGAGAGAGATGAGTCACTGACTGCCTGTTATGATCTGTTCCACCGAGTTAACTTGGCTACTCTGACGAACCATTTTAGCTGTATAGCCTGAAAGAAATAACAAAGAGCTGAGATGTAGAAAGAGATGTGAGGAAGAGAGATACATTGTGGGAGAGAATGGATAGAGAGAAGGGAAGAGATAGAGAGAGCGAGGGGAAAGAGGAGAGGAGGAGAGATATAGAGATAGAGGGGGGCTCCCTGCCTGCTCTCGCCGGTGGTCCCTTGGGTAATGTAATGAAGGGTCCAGTAGACTGGAGAACAGTAAAACTCATTCACAGCAACATTTTAGGTTTAGGCATTCATGATTAAGGTAAGGTTTGTTGTTCAGGCCTTATAGTGAAAAAGACAGGAAGTAGAGTCTGAATGAGAATTACAGGAGGCAGAAACTCAGAGAGAAAAACAGAAGGCAGAGCCTTGGAGAGAAAGACAGCAGGTAAAGCCTCAATTAGAAAGACATGAGCCGGAGCCTCAAATAGAAAGACAGGGGGTGGAGCCTCAGATAGATAGACAAGGGGTGGAGACTCAGATAGAAAGACAGGGGGTGGAGCCTCAGATAGAAAGACAGGAGGCAGAGCCTCCGAGAGAAAGACTTGAGGCAGACCCTCAAATAGACAGACAGGAGGTAGAGCCTCAGAGGAAAAGACAGGAGGTAGGATCTCATAGAAAGAGACTGGAGGCAGACCCTCATTTAGAAAGACTGGAGGCAGACCTTCAGACAGAAAGACTGGAGGCAGACCCTCAGAAAGACTGGAGGCAGACCATCAGAATGACTGGAGGCAGACCCTCAGACAGAAAGACTGGAGGCAGACCCTCAGACAGAAAGACTGAAGGCAGACCATCAGAATGACTGGAGGCAGACCATCAGAATGACTGGAGGCAGACCCTTAGAATGAATGACTGGATGCAGAGCCTCAGAATGGAAGACAGAAGGATGTGTTTAAAGTGCAGAAAGGAGCTGAGGGAAATAGAAATAATTAGAAATCAATGTGTACACATTTAAGTTAATACAGTGCACACGATCCACAACATGTGTTGTCTTTACTGTTACCTTTTTTATCTCTTTAACTTTCCATGTGACATGGGACCTCAGACTCAGAGAGACATTGATAGACAGATGGAGAGAGGCTGAAAGACAGTGGAGATGCTGAGAGAGAGACAGAGGCTGAAAAACAGTGGAGAGACACTGACAAGAGAGATAAGACAGTGGGAGATGGTGTGAGAGGGGATTTTTTTTTTATACAGGTTAATTAGATAAATTAGATTTAGTAATTTTTTACCTGCTTTGTTTCCCAAGCCAATAAAGCCTTTTCTTCACTGAATTGAGAAGCTGAAAGAGGGAGAACGAGTGGGGGACACTGATGGAGGGGTAAAAATAAGGATATAGAGAGAGAGTGAACAAAGGGAAAGAGGGGGAGAAGGTTGACTAAAACAGATACTGAAAGAGAGATGTGGATTCAGAGGGAAAATTAAGGCTGAAAGAAGGAGATGAACAGAATGAGATAGGGTGTAAGGAAGTGCAAAGCGTGAGGAAACAAGGGAAAGGGTGAATTGACTTTCACATTGATATTCTCTGCAATTTACTGTAGGTTTTTCTCTCTCTCTTCTCGCACTCTTACTCTATCTTCTCTATCTCACTCAACTATCTTTCCCTCTCTGTCTCTCCTTCCTCCTTGTTTCCTTTCTGTTTCTCTCCTCTACCTCCTCTACCTCCTCTGTTTCTTTCCATTACTCGCCCCTCTCTGTCCTCTCTCCAGAGCACGTTCTCACCAGCTGGCCAACACTATTGTTGTCGAGGAATATTAGAAATGGCCATATTAATTACCTTGTAGGACTAAGCCATGGACATTCAGGCTCGGTGTGTGTATGCGTACGTGGGTTGGTGTGCTTACCCGTGCGTGCGTGTGTGTTTGTATGTGCACACACGCGCATTTCCTAACGGCCATTTACTGTTCTTCTCCAGAGCTATTCTTTCTTAACAAGTAAACCCCCACACAAACGATGGAATATTTTATATTTATTTTGTAGGATTTATTTTATAAGCCAGGTCTATTTTGGTAACAATGAAGGCGTATTTAGACTAAGCAAAGACTCTAACCTGTACAATATGAGTAACATACTGCACATGAGACCAATGGCCCCTTGGCTGGTGAGTCCCAGGCAGGTTGCAGTATTGCATAACCATGAACCTTGCATCAGCTAAGGAATAACCATAGCGTTTGAATTTAGAGTCCTGTTTCCAAAAATGTTGGGACGCTGCATAAATTACCAAGAAAAACAGAATGCATTGAGACTAATTTTTTTCAAGGAACAATAAAATGACTCAGTTTAAACATTGAATATGGTGTCCTTGTACCATTTTCTATGGAATACAGGGTTTAAAGGATTTGCACATGATTGAATTCTGTTTTTCTTTACATTTTACACAGCGTCCCAACATTTTAGGAAATGTGTTATAGCAGCCAGTGGTTTTAGGGCTGTGTGTATTCAGGGGAAGGGTTCTGTAGAGACAATGGCCCATGTGCCCACTGGAGCATAGGAATTATACATACTAGACATGACTGATGGGTTAGCGTTTGGAACATCAGTCTTTTGTCACATCGACAAATAGTCACGAACCTCTGCTTTTGCGTTTATCTGGGATTTACAAATTGCCTTGGACAGTATTTTATCCGGTTTTATCAGATTGCATATTTTATTGAACCCATTTCATAATGTTGTGTATTCACACACGATCATATTAGTTTGCATGGCTACAGTGAATAAAAATGAAAGCACCGCTGTCAATGTGCACACAGCCACATGTGTTCATGATTGAGATACTTTCAGTTAAACGAAATGCTGTACAGGACATGTGGAGAATAGGTAGGGGAGACTGGGGTTGGTTGTCTGTTATGGAGCTTATTACAGCCAAACTAGGGGGCGCTGTGTAAAACATTTCTATTTAAATGTGTGATCTCTTTGTGTGATGTTATTTATATGGTCAGTTTTTATAGAGAGCTAAATATATTGAAGTGAATCATTTTACATTTTCATGGGGAATAGTAATGTTTACTATTGTATAAAATGTTTTCTGTATCTTTGTAAGTTCAGCATTTCTCTAATTTGTAACTTGTATTTAAGAATGGAAAGGAATAGCTACAGTTTATCTAATTACATCTGTCAAAACTGTGATTACGATTTAGATTATACAAGATTACTAATTATTCACAAACACAACATTCACAAATAAATCTACACACTGAAATAAGTTACAAAAGTTTTGATAAATTTTTTAGGTCATGTTTCAGACAGTTTTCCTGACTGAATGATAATGTTTTACTTTATTAAAAGTCTTAATATTTCTATGCCTTTCCTCTATCTGTGGATAATCTGTAAATAAACATCCAATTAAACATAATGGGATTAAAACACAGTGCAGAAAGTTTATAGATTAACACATTACAAATAGTGTTAAGAACATTTTAAGTTATTTTGTATCTCTGCGTAAAAAAAAATCTTAATTGCTTGTGGCACAGTTTAATGGAATATACAGTGACAACCAACCCCACCACCTTTGACAACCAACCCCACCCCCTGTGACAACCAACCCCGCCCCCTGTCACAACCAACCCCACCCCCTGTGACAACCAACCCCACCCCCTGTGACAACCAACCCCACCCCCTGTGACAAACAACCCCATGATGCGGGTGCCTATAGATACATTAAAATGTGCTAATGTACATGAATGTACATAGGACGTGACCAGAGCATATCTGGATAGAGCTCTTTAGCTGTGGTATATTAACCATACATCTGCTAATAGAGCCATCAGATGTTATAATAAACCAAAATAACTGTGTTCCAAGAGCGCCTTCAGATGTTATAATAAACCATAATAAATGTGTTCCAGGAGAGCCTTCAGATGTTATAATAAACCATAATAACTGTGTTCCAGGAAAACCACTGGCTGGACAGTGTGTCTCTGCTGATAAAGGACTCATTTGAAGGAGAGATGTTGATGATTGATAACCTCTCTGGATCTGTCTTTCACCACTACTCATCCACTTCTCCAGTCTGTAAGGACTGCAAGAGCCACCCGCAACAAGAGGTAAACACTCACAGAACCACAGAATCACACACTGTCTGTTCATGATTCATACTCCCCTTCCTCACCCACAGACTCAGGTTCATACTCC
>JACXGJ010007337.1:0-30857 GCA_016801105.1 Esox niger | reverse complement strand
GCAAAGACAGGGGGGAACAGAGGACACATATATACTGGAATGGTAACGACTGGATGAGAATCATGTGCGCTAAACAGGACAACAGGTGCGATGGATTGATGATGGGCGGTGGTGTTTAGAAGGCCGGTGACATCGAGCGCCGAGGCCCGCCTCCTGCAGGGGGAGGATGAGCTGCAGATGGCGTAGTTGTCACAATTTTGCGATCCATTATGGAAACGGACCATCCTCTGCTTGCTTTTAGTCAGTGGATGAGTTTATGTTCTGAACATGCCTAGCTAACATACGAAGGCATACCCACTTTTACCCTTTAGCCATTGGAAAGATATCCACAGAATTCCACAGAGTAAAAATGCTAAATGTCAACATTGAAAATTATTAGACTGAAATGCTGTTGAGTGAATTGTATATTGCTGTTTTAAAGGCCTTCACACAAAAGCCCACGCATGTTTAAGTGTTTAAGTCTGCTCTCTCTCAGTGCCCTCAATTAGCATATTTATATGATTACCTGTGGAATATTGTGCTTTCTTATTTTTACTTTTTAATTTGGTATATTACACATGTTTCTTTTTTTTTAAATAACATATGTAGTTGGCTAGACATGTAGGAAAGCATTCAGCAAGATTTTGTAACCTCACATTCCCTGTTCTATTTGTGTAATAATGAATTCTGTTATTGCACCTAAAATCCATTTAAGTGTAATAACATAGTAACATATGTAGCTACTATGCTGTTACTGCCGTTGTGGCATTGTAATGAGATAAACACAAATGGCAATGACTGCAGTAACAGCAGTTCTTTCACATTTTGCTGCTACATACACCCACATTCCTTCTGTGCACTGAAAATAATATACTTCACATAATTCCACCTTTCACAGTATGACAGCCACATTACCATAAGACAGACATTCACACACCATGTATGTAAGTATGTCCAATACAAACTACCACAAATTACATGGCACCCTTATAAAACAAATAGCATTTCCCATGTTTATTCTGGACAGGAATTAACTTGTTATGCAATGAGTAGAAGTTTTTGGCTAAAGAAATGTTACACATTAGTCGAGGACACATTTCAGAAAGTTTTCGCAATTTCTTTTACGACACAGGGATGTCTGCTATCTGAAAAGGATAGGGACTACTGAACTAAAACTCTTGAGGAGAACATTTCCAGTCAACATTTACATAATGGTCTTTAAGTCCAATTAGAACTTAGGGTTGTAGATGCAGGTTTCTGCAGTTACTATGTCATTTCTTTGTAATAAACGCCAAATATGTAAATATAGTTTCACATTGCAAATCTCATTAAATCCCCTCCACCTCAAGATGTTCCTCAGCCTCTCAGAGAATGAGCATGGGAATCATATTCTGGAAAATGGATTGCTGAAACTCACTCTGGTATGTAGGAAAACATTTGGCCAAAGTATTTAACATTCCATACTTCTTTAACATAACCAGTCTCCATGCAGTAGGTAAGGTATCTGGTTCAGAAATTATTCCGGGGTATATTTGCTGTATACCCCGGAATAATTCACCAAATTCAACCTATTGTGTTTAATGTGTTTGTTTTTCAGGAGGGGAAGAGAGCTACTGAGCTAGAGACAACTTACTTTAAACAGAATAAGTTGTTGTTTCAATATTCACTAGTGGATTAGTTTCAGAAGTTTAAGTACTTACAATAAAGGTAAGAATACTAAGAGAAGTTTGTATTGGACCAAAGATGCACTCGTCTATAGGGACAGAGTTATTTTGACATTTATTTGTTATTACACGCTATGACGATTTCATAACTTTGGCTGCAAACAAATGCTGTTGGTAAATTTTTCTAAATGACACAATAAAAATGCAAATATTCATGATTATTACCTACACATCAATCATTGTCAATTATGGGTAGGTTATTTATGTTTATATACTTCTTCTGTAATTATCACGAAGGCAATATTATTGTAGTGTAATATATTTGAACTCCAGGATTCACATTTTAATTTCAAGGCATGTCCCCAATGTAATTGCCAGTGGAATATGTATTGACATTTTCAATAAAATCATAGCTTGTTTATTACAACACAGCTAGCATGCTGAATAGGGAACTTGCTTAAAGTCCCTATGCCCCAAGTTCACCAAATAATCCAAAGTCACAATAATTCAACTCAAAGGTCACAATCATTCAACTCAAAAGTCACAATAATTCAACTCAAAGGTCACAATCATTCAACTCAAAAGTCACAATCTGTCAACTGAAAGGTCACAATCATTCAACTCAAAAGTCACAATCATTCAACTCAAAAGTCACAATCATTCACTTCAAAAGTCACTATCATTCAACTTAATGGTCCACTGATTCGAGTTTCCTGGTATGTGGGGTTAAACATCTATAAACCTCTTAGAATATCAAAAGACAGTACCTCGATATCAATTGGACATTTACAACGAGCTTTCCCTCTGAGTCCAGATGAAACTGGACTGCTGCCACTAAACGGCCCGGTGAATTAAAACAATGCACACCTATGACCATTGAAAAGACATGTATTTACAATCGGCACAGGTTGGCCCTTTATGTTTGGGCCTGTAAAACATTCAGTGGCACTGACAGTAACAGTATTGTTAGCCAGCAAGCCCAGGTAGTGTGTTGTCATGACTAGCCTATAGTCAGAAACTTGGATGGTTGTACCCAGCAAAAAAATCCATGATATAAACTTAAAAATGCAAGGGTTTCAATGTTGACTTTCCATATTGGGGAATATCTCTCTAAACTCAAATTTAGGCAGTTCATTAAGTCGACACTGTGATGTCAAATCAAAGCTCTGTTTGGAGCAAGGACCCCTGTTTTTTTTTGTTGCCTTATTGTTCCTGATCACTTTCCCTGTTTACGCTTCTCCATCCCTAGCGTCCAAAATTATTTTGTTCTTCTGCCAGTGTCATGCTGGTTTTGCTTTCGAGCGTAGTTTCTCTTTTTGGTACTGCTTCCTTCTTTATTAAAAGGCCTCTGTTCACCCTGTATCTGTGTCCTGCTTTCTACAGGAATGTTACAGTCACTGTCTTAAATTAATGGAGATGTTAATACAATTTATCACTGTACTATTCACTCCCCTTGGCTCTGTTTAGGGATTAATTCACTACTAGCCCCGTGCTATGTTGAAATCACAGATCTCTGGCAAAAGACTGACTGTAGAGCTTGGTGTTGCTTTTTCTTATGTCATGTGAACATGCTTTATATTCGTAATATCAATAACTCACATCAGCCTTACTGAAAACCAAAGTACATGTAGAACAATTTAAATACAGTTTTCTTCATGCCATTGTTGAACGTAACCACGATTTCTCTGAGGACTGATTTGATGGATTTGTGTCTGACAGTGCATCTGGTTTGGCAGTGAGCGTTCAGGGCAGTAGTAGTGGCATGATATCATTTTGCAATCCAAAAATACACACATTGATCATCAAGCATAGATCCAAAGCCAGAGCCAGATTTTTCCTTATCAGTCCTTTTTTACCAAAATGTTTAGTCAATGTTTTGGGTGCTTCGTCATTTGTCCAGCCACGCAGTCCTGATCAACGTAGTTGCATTTGTTAATACATCCATGGCACGTTTGGCTAGGCTATGCAACGTCATTTGAGATCTTACATACAGACCTACAATGTCACAGTCAACGTATCTTAAAGGCATGTAGAAATGTCATTAGAAATCCAATGGTATTAGCTAATCTTCAAATAACTGAATTGCTTATTATGTTAAGAATGTCAGAAGGACGGTGTGATCAGGGTTACATGTCGTCAATCAGGTATGAAGGACTGTGTCATGTTCTGCTTTCTCTTTTCAAAGTGGGTCAATATTTCCTTTATTTTCCTTTTTCCTGAGGTGTTCAAGCACTGAACCTAAAGCCTTAAGTAGACAATGTCTTCGATCATCTTGTTATTTGACAAATCTAAAGGTATATCAGCAGACGTCGGTGACAGTGAGCAACCACTTCAACAGCTTTAAATGCGTGCGCTGACAAACGCAGTGATGACTTATTTAAAAAGATTTTAGTTCACTGAAAGGATACAATCTCCTCTGGAAAGGCATTGTAATATAGCCATGGATATTTTTGAACCAGTTCTCTTGCAATAACAAAACTCTCTGTTGATCTGGCTTTTGCGGTTGCTGATGTCAAAATTTTTATTCTCCTGTGGCTCTGTCCCTGTCATCTGTGCCCAATCTGTGCCTCTCCTATAACAAACAGGCAAACAAACATGTCTTAGTTTCTGTTGCCATAATTTCATTATTTCAACACCGTGCTGTAGGGTCATATTCATATCTACAAGAAATAGAAAACATTCAAATGTTTGTATCTGTCCACCAACATTTCCACAGCAGTGGGAACAAAATGTCCACCTTGTGACCCGTTTGTCCTCTACTTGCCACAACATCGGTGGGGCTCTTTATGCTTCCTGTCACCTGACCATTGCCACGACCACAAAACTAAACAGGTTTGATTGCAATAAATATTTTTTTATAGCACTTGGGTTACTGCCAAGGTGAGTAGTTGAATCCTTAGTATCTAATAGCTAACATTCTAGTGCCCGCAGGGACAAGCAAGGTGATACCTGTTTTTCCACAGTATACCACTAGGGCTGCCATTAACACAGCTGAACAGATGAACAAATAGTTCCAATCTGTGCCTGAGGTAACCGCTGTGGTTACCCACCAATGTGGTTAACCAGATGCATTATAACAAACAACAAACATTGCAAATTCTCACCTAATACTTTTTTGTGCTCTCCCTGTCTCATTGTCAGTGCTTTCTGCCAGGCATGACACTTCACATCATAATCTGGCTAGCTAAAATATCCAACCTAGCACAGTATACCATCCTGCTAACACTTCTTTTAAGGGGTGCAGTAATTACAAGTGTTACAAAATCATGTACAGTAATTACAATTGTTACAAAAATCATGTGCAGTCACAGGAACAGGTGTTGTCCGTGAAGGGCTGCTGGCGGCATAAACAGGTAGTGTTGGGAGACTTCGGGCAGCTAGTCTAGTCAGTGGGAGCATTTAAATGATAAGTGTCATTTATTTGAGCATGAACAGCATAGTAAGTTGAAGTCCGCCGGGTTGTATATAAAACATTTTGGTAATTCCTTTTTTATAGTAAACCCCAATAATATTGTCAACGGGGTCAAATTTATCCATCTAAAAGGATTAACAACCTCTCTCACAGTCCATATATCCTGGTCATCAGATTAAGCTAGCAGATTTGCCCAACTCCGCCATCGTCAAGCTTCCAATGCATTAGTTCACATTCTTGACATTTTAAAAGCAGCGTCAGTTGTAAGAACTTAACTTTTCTCCGTCCCAGTGTAATTACCAACAGATGCGACGTCTTATGTATTGGAATTCATCACCCCTGGCATTTGTTATTTCCAGTGTTTGCATAATGACAATGGTTTCAAGACCTGTTCAGCTCAACTGAAACCCTTATGAATTCCAGAGGGCCTGCATTCCATCCCTACAAAGATCAACCTGTTTTACATTCATAACCTAATACAGACCTACAATATACAGTTAATCTGTTTACAAGTGTGTTCTAAATCTTCATAGGCTCTAAAAACACTTTATTGTCTAAGTATGGTTTATATTATGAATTTAGGGATAGGATGAAGGAATTTGTCCATATTGTTTTTCTGTGGTCATCCTGGTAGTCTTTTTGTTTCTCTTTTATTATTGCACCTTCCTCCAGCTGTGCTCCTTCCCACATACAAATACCAGTGATGCAGGAATCAAATTTGCTCTTGAGAAATGCATAATGTTCAGCCCAAGTTGAGTCGACACACCCGACTGCTAAATATACACTCCTCTCATTACACCGCATGCTTTTTTCTACTAATATTGTACAGAAGTTTCCTTGCTTCTGTATAAAGCGACTACGAATTCTGTGTTACAGGGAAATAGGTGAAAGCATGGACTCCTGACATTCAAATGGAACTAAATGCTATGGGGGGTCTCAAGTTGTATAGTGACCCATATGGTGGTCCCAGCCATGACTTGGATTCACACCACTTGTACCTAATCCTGGCTGTTGTTCTCGACTAGGTGTTGGTCTAGATTAATTAATGTCTTGGTGTAGACTTCTTAATATCTTGGTCTAGACTTAATAAGGTCTTGTACACAAAACTGACAAATACACACAAGAAACAGAACAGTCATCACGCACACGAAGAGATAAAGCCAGTTGAAAAAACAAAGAGCAGATGGCTACGTTTGCATGGATTATTGAAAGTGCGGTGAAGCGAGACATACTGCCGTGATCTGCCTGGATCCGTCAGTCCTGGTGGACACACCACCCAATCAAAACACATTACCCCAGATGAGTGACGGGGAGATAGCCACCCAGAGCCCACCCACCTTGATCAAGTCGGCCCATGTGTTCCGTATTGTGTGTCCTGACTGACCTTTGCTGACATTACCTAAAATGACAATCGGTCTACACCTGACACACAATCGAGTTAAAGCTGCACTAGACAGAAGTCATAGAGGTCTGTCAATGGCACAAATGCTATTTTCAATGCACTTGGTGTAGGCTACATGGTAGTATTCAAAAGGATATTGGCTAATATGAAAGGCAAGTTTCAAATACTAAGGTTTGGCTTCTGGCACTGGTCTATATGAAATATGTCAAGTTCACACTGACTGTGACTCGTGACCTATATTCTGTTATACAGTATAATAATCTTGGAGACATTGTGTTATTCTTTGGTTATGGTACTTCTCCTATTCCGGACTAACCTGCCTTTCCCACCTCGTCAAGACGTTGAGTTCCTTCGACTCAGGACTTCCAAGATGGAGGGGAGAGAACTCTATTCGACCGTATGAATCGATTATTAAATCGATTTGGCATGGCAAAGTCAAAATGTATACAAATGTATCACACATATACATGCCGCAGCCAAGTTGTTTAATAGATGCTAGTACTCTTTACACAGGGGTTTTGGGGGATTATGTTGTACATGCTCCATCTGAATGACTCATCTGACAGGATGTCCGATATGCCCAGTGGTTTGTATCTACACACGATTATCTAATTGAAATGTTGTCAAAGGTATTCAAAGTAACAACGATCATTGTATTATCTTCCCATTTCAGGAGATACTTCTTTTTCAAATGGCCCTCTTGCAATCCCTTCCAACTGGCCAGCTTAATGCACAATAAAATCTGAGAATATGCATCACATCTGTTATGAAAAGACCTAAGCAGTGTTTGTGAAAAAAACAAATGTAAGTACAACTTTTGAACAGCTAGTGCATGGATGTGTCTTTTAAATAAACTACAACATTAGCTGAAGTCTTATTTAAGTGCTGATTTCTCAAAGAACAGTTATTTATATTATTTTCCAGTTGATGCCATGAACTGTATACACAGTATTATGCTTTAGCCAATCACAAGTCACAAATAAAGCATTTCCAGGGACAATGCAGGAATTACAGTATTGGCAATCTTCACTCTGGTCATGAAATGATTTATACAGGTGAGAGTACTTACGGTAGCTCCACACCTCCAAACATTTGATCCTGACTGAGTCATGTCGCACGCTTATTAAATAACCCATCAAGCGAATACAGCAGAAAGCACATTCCTCATCAATTATTCCCACAAACCAAAGCACCCTAACTCCATGGTCTGCTACCGCTAACAATTACTTTTCCATGTGGTAATGAGTTTTTTTGCTACCCGATGTAATGTATCTAGCGACAATTCTATGTTTCTACAGGTAATGGGCAAAAAGGGGAAATACTTGAGTGATGATGGCAGATTTGTCATGGTGTGTGGTGCCTTTTCCTGGCATGGTCTCTCAACGCCTTAGAAGGAAATGTAAATGCCAATAAACACACAGCCACACAGCCACACCTGACTGATGGCCTTTCACCTGTGGTGAGTCATAACTGTCCTGATGGGAGTGGTCCAGGATGACACCGCAGCACCCAAAGGATACAAGTCATCACTGACTGGTTTTATGAGCATCGAAGCGATGTAAACCACATGGACATCTCAAGCACCCAATCAAAACACACCAGACACCGTTTTCACCATCTTCAAGAAAACTTCCACAATGTCTTAAGAATGGTTCTCCAGACAACACACTTCCAGACTTCCAACAGACTTGGGTCATTAAACAGTTTCTATGAAAGGAATATGTTGTTTTAGGTACATTACCCCCTTCAAATACCACATATTATATTTACATTGTTCTCACCTAACACTACAATGAGATGGGCCCCCTTTGTAGTGTGAAAACCTGCCAGTGTATTTCTTTATTATGTATTGAAACATTTCTCCTCTTTAGCCTATTTGACATTAGGAATGCTTCCATGTGGTTCAACAAGCCACGGCATGAAACTCCCCTCTGCTCAGAGCGGCGCCAATACCAGTCTTTATTAGCTTGACAGCATCAACTAAAATAAACTGTATCAAGATGAGTACCCTAATATGTCATGGCCATTTAGAAAATAGCAACATTGCTAGCCATGTTGTTCGTCTCGTCGGAGATGCTTTGTTTGTGAGACCAAGGAGAAGACCTCACAGACCACTTTGATTGAAATGTGGTGAACAAAATCTCTGATTAAAGTCTAAATCTCATTAACTGGTTTTCACAAAAACATCCATGGTAGCGTTTGTAATTAAACCCCAAAATTACCCGAATACTTTAATCTTAACTGTTTACATGTTAAAACTCCTGAATAATGGTTCTGTTGAAGACAGTGAGCAGTTTGAAGCCAGGCAGACACTCCCAGTTTCATTAGACCCCGGTTGAAGAGTAACATGTTGATTGACTGCTCATTAGAAACATCATTAGCGGCTTAATGCTTCCTTACACCACCAACCGTGTTGACACATGCACTACATCAAATCCAGTCTCCAATGTGGTCTGATTTATAAAGCTATGGATTCTTCCCTGAGTGTAATGTATGTTTATTTCTAAAACAGCAGGGTATGTTATCTTAAGGTGATTAAAGGGATTCTATAAATTTTGTAAAAGAAGGAATCTCTTGTTCTCAAAAGAAATAAAAAAAAACTGCTTTCTTGGCCATGTAATATTTACTGGTTTTCTCGACAAAGTGTTTTATCTAAAATTCATGAATAATTTTAAAGAAATGCAAATGAAAGACGGCCATTTGCGTAAAATCCTGCAAAAATTGCATGAGACCTTTAACAGCAATTCTGGAATAAAAATACTGCAAACAACAGCACATTGTTGTTTTCTGTTCTTTAGAGTACCAGTGTTGCAGGAGTTATAATAGAATGTATTAATATCCCAGAATAAAATGTTCATTTACCATCTTTAAACATGGAGATTGTACAATGCCTGAAACCGAAAAAGGTGTATTCATGTGGTTAGGTCCACACAGTACCAGTCATAAAGCAGCTGGATGGGCACTGACCAGGAGAATGGAAACTACAGTGATGGAAGCCAAGCTATGTGCTACATCCCCAGAGCTCTCTCTGCTGGAACAACTCAACTACGTGTTTGACCACAACGCACTGAGGCAGCCATGGGATTTGACTTGCTTTTCTAGAAGTATCTGCCACAATTACCATAAATCACTTGGCTGGCAGAATCTGAGACATGCAGTGATCATTTCAGTTTTTTTCTTTACCTCTGGGACTGCGATCAGGTCCAATCTTTTTCCCTGGCATAACTGAGACCTGGACTGCGTTGAACCCTTTTACTCTTGGGATGTCTGGCATGAGAGACACCAATAATGATGGGAAAGGGTTAGTGGGAATTATGTTTTTTAGTTTTTATTAGAGAGTAAGGAAAGTGGTGATTGTTCAAGAGAATGATGCAATAGTAATCGGTCTGCAATGGAATCATTAACCAACCGCCATTGTGGTGGCATATTTCTTTTGACATGGAGGAAATGACTGGTCTTTTTGGTGGAAACTTCACAGTATAGAAAGAAGCTGATAGTTTACAAATAAAATGTAGTAGCGGTCTTTCACTGGGCACAGCTGTCTGAAGGACCAAGCTGACCACCATGTTCTAGGTTGGAGCCTTGCCTGTGCCACTAGCTGATGAACGGCTGTTAAGTCCCATGGGCGTTGCACAGTGTTGCCCTTCATGAATGGCTATAAAATATATAATAGCTACATGCCTGAAAATGAGAGGGCGGTAGTAGCATTAATCAACAGGAAACACCTGGTTCCTCTCAATGTTCACTTAGGTGGTCTTCATTAGTATGGAGACTAGAATTTCTAGATGGGATGAGAGTGCTCCAGTGGGTGAAGATATGCACTCATACCAGTATCTTCCTTTACACATTCCCCGTGGTGGACCTGATCTAACCAATGCTGGATAGGGTGTGTGTGGAAGACCCAAATTACCTTGGTTCGTATGTGTCATTCGCCTTGATAAACAGTTCCAAAGACATGGGCAGGTAAGGCATCCATGAATATATACTAAGTATGTACAGTGGGGAGGACAAGTATTTGATACACTGCAGATTTAGCAAGTTTTCCTACTTACAAAGCTTGTAGAGGTCTGTAAATTTTTATCATAGGTGCACTTCATTTGTGAGAGACGGAATCTAAAGCAAATATCCAGAAAATCACATTGTATGATTTTTAAATAACTAATTTGAATTTTATTGCATGACATAAGTATTTGATACATCAGCAAAGCAGAACTAAATTTTTGGTACAGAAACCTTTGTTTGCGATTACAGAGATCATACGTTTCCTGTAGTTCTTGATCAGGTTTGCACACACTGCAGCAGGGATTTTGGCCCACTCCTCCATACAGACCTTCTTCAGATCCTTCAGGTTTCGGGGCTGTCGCTGGGCAATACCAAACACGGTGAGTGGAGTTTATAAAGCTCTTTTTTTGTCTCATCAGACCACATGACCTTCTCCCAATCCTCCTTTGGATCATCCAGATGGTCATTGGCAAACTTCAGACAGGCCTGGACATGCGCTGGCTTGAGCAGGGGGACCTTGCGTGCCCAGCAGGGTTTTAATCCATGACACCATAGTGTGTTACTAATGGTTTTCTCTGAGACTGTGGTCCAAGCTCTCTTCAGGTCATTGATCAGGTCCTGCTGTGTAGTTCTGGGCTGATCCCTCACCTTCCTCATGATCATTGATGCCCCACGAGGTGAGATCTTGCATGGAGCTCCAGGCCGAGGGAGACTGACTGTCAACTTCTTCCATTTTCTAATAATTGCGCCAACAGTTGTTGCCTTCTCACCAAGCTGCTTGCCTATTATCCTGTAGCTCATCCCAGCCTTGTGCAGGTCTACAATTTTATCCCTGATGTCCTTACACAGCTCTCTGCTCTTGGCCATTGTGGAAAGGTTGGAATCTGTTGGATTGAGTGTCTGGACAGTTCAAACTGTTGCAGTTAATACAGGTAATCGGTGGAGAACAGGAGGGCTTTTTAAAGAAAAACTAACAGATCTGTGAGAGCCGGAATTCTTACTGGTTGGTAGATGATCAAATACTTATGTCATGCAATAAAATGCAAATTATTCATTTGAGAGATCATACAATGTGATTTTCTGGAATTTATTTTGATTCCGTCTCTGACAGTTGAAGTGTACCTATGGTAAGAATTAAAGGCCTCTGCATGCTTTATAAGTAGGAAAACCTGCAAAATCAGCAGTTTATCAAATACTTGTTTACCCCACTGTATATCATTTGCAGCAAAAAATTGTTCATTTAATGAATAACACATAAAAAATGTATATCTACTTTTCTTAAATCACTGAAATCGATGAATCAAGTATCCATAGACAAAAAGGAGATGCATTGTTCTTAAAGAAGAAAGAATCCAAAACCAGTAAAATACATTGTTAAGAAAACACAATTTAAAGAGAATTTGGGATGAAAATGAAACAGAATATTCTGGGCATCGTTAGAGTTTATAAATAACAGCAATAATGGTTGACCAGATACACAGTACTAACAGAGAAAATAGTGCAGCACTAACTCTTGTGAACTGTGGACCAAGTGGGCAATTACAGGGGAGAGGAGAAGAAAGTTGCAAACTCAAAGCTATAACAACAAAAATAGCAGCTTGCAAATGGTTGGAAACTTTTTGAAACATCCAAAAGACTGTTAGTTTAATTCAACCATATTAGAGAAGAAAGTGAAAACATTAAAACATATTTTTAATAGTCCAATAAAAGGGTAAATTCAGTGAAGCTTCTTCGATTCTGTGAGGCTGCTTTTTTCTGCTCCAGTTCTTCTCCTGTACAAGTGCGCAGCTTAGAGGGAAAAGTGGTGAGGACACTTGACTGTAGTTCATCAGGGGAAGAGATTATGTGCTTTGTTGAGGGCATACTATATACTTGCTATAGTAATGTTACTCTCTTTCATTCTTGCCTGAAGTTTTGCAACTGGGTCTGAGATCTGATAAGCTTATGTAAGAGAAAATAAAATGTCCATGTAGATTTCCTTCTACGCCTAGAGGAGTATACATTGACATGCTAAGTTATGGGTTTTTCAACCACCTGAAAATATTTCCATGTGAGCTGAGGATAAATCGCTAACCAAAAGACACCATTTAAGACATTTTTTTTATTCTGCTGGTTTGCTGTGTGGTACCTCCCCCAAAAGCAATAAATATTTGAACATAAACAAAACAGAAAAGCCAGAATCCATACTAATCCAAAAAATTACACTGAGCCAGGCAATGCTGGCATTTGACCATTGATTGCCTTTCAAACTGTTGTCCTGTTCAGTCATGCAACTTTTTATGTAGACGACATCATGGTTAGACCTTTGACACATCCTGCAGAGTGTGCAGATCTTGGTCCATTAGTGGCCTTTGAAGGCTATTGTTTGTTTTAAACCCAGCCAGATCTTATCACAGTTAGACGTCGCTAAGGAATGTAGCCATTTGTAAGGTTAGACAATTCTTTGGGAAGAGGCAACTTCTCTAACTGGAAATATCTATAGCACACATTTTAATTTTGTTTACGTTCAAGATCCTCCTCCATTTAATATTCTAGATGAAATGTCCAAACTGCTGTGAACATGATTTTACAGTTATCAGACTGTTATCACAGCATTCACATCTGTCTCAAGTGAACAGACCAGATTCGGACCCCAATGAACTCTGATAAAGTTCATGCACATTTCCTCTCCTCAAACATGTTTGGTCTCCAACCAGCCTCTCCGATATGGAGTGTGTTATCGAGCTCTCTAGAAGGAAAATGAAGGGATTGATTAGACTGTGGAAAGGCCTTATTGGCCACAGTGTGTGTGTGTGTGTGTGTGTGTGTGTGTGTGTGTGTGTGTGTGTGTGTGTGTGTGTGTGTGTGTGTGTGTGTGTGTGGTGTGCGACAAGGCGCTGTTGTGTCTAGACCAGTGCGACAGACAGCTGTGTATCAGGAACATCAAACAGCTGTGTGAGATGGACTGGGAGAAAGGCAGGGAGCAGTGTCTATTATTATTGTCAAAAAAATTACTGCATATTGTCTTGTCAGGGGCCCCCTAGCAACTGTTGTCAGTGGTGGGTGTCGGCCTATGTGACTGGCAGGTCAGCCCTGGGAGGGAGGGACATCTTGACACAACCCAGAGAGAATAACCCTGTACCAAACCATTAGACACTGGAGTATTAGAATGGAAGTTATGTCTATGTGCCTTCAAAATACTTTTGAAATGTGAGACTCACAGCAAGCAAAAGCCTACCTTGTTCCAACAAAAGGGGTTTGGGCAATATGGGATAACTTTACAACTGTCTAGGATTTGCTGCTGACAACCTATCTTTCATTTCAGCAAATAGGGATGTAAATCAAATGAATCCATGAAGGAAACTCTGAAGCTGAGTTGGGTTGAAACATTCATCCAAATATTTGGTGAATCAAAATGGGCTAGTTTGCTCTAAGCAAAAATGTGTGTTAATAACATGAATAGCAATTAAATGAGGGTTCATTTTTATTTGGTAAAATGTAATTCTAATGTAGCTCTCTAAATCCTAGAAAAATGGCTGTTTAATATTAAAGCCCCAGGCAGTGTTTTCCAATTATGAATGAGTTCACTTAACAGGCAGGTTTACTGGATAGGAGGTTTAAAGAAAAGCAACCTACACTTTATTAGAGTATTTGGATTTGTGGAATTGGCCAAGCAGGAATTTTTCAAGGAACTGTTGTCCTAGAAAGGAGTGTATGTGTACTGTAGCAACAGTCTCCTGGGAGAATTCAGGAGTGAAGGGGAGGCTCAGTAATATTGTGGCTTTGAGATACTTTTTTTAGCCAGCCATTAAAGGAAATCTACTTCAGTTAATCTGCTCTGTTGTATGGTCATCATGTTAAAGTTGAAAGCAGACACCTACGTAGCACCAGTGAGGCTCACACAGGTTTTCGTGTTCCTCCAGAACTTATAATAAACCATGTTATTATTTATAGTATATCATTAAAACGCTGTGCTTGTTAATAAATATTAAAACAGCATTTATTTTTGCTGCAGTGGTATTCAACTTCCAATCTGATTGGCTGTCACTTTTGCAAGCTAGAACATATTATAAAAAATGTCCCAACTTGAAACCCCTCCCACCATGAAAAGGTACTGGTTTGAATCTTTACACAGGGGTTTGTCAATGGCCCATTTCAGAGGTGTTGAACCGAATAAAAATCTATACTAATGTAATTGCTGCTTAAACCGTTTACAACATCATTGTTTGTTGGTTCGCAAAACAATCTCCAGTGAAGGCTTTGCACTGGCATCAATTAAATGTAATTAACTTTATTGAAATGCTCTTAGCATCTAAAATCCAGTAAAATTAACACCTTATGCTGTTTAGCTGGCATCAAAATGTTTTTGTTTATTCAAACAAGAGAGTCCTAAGTAAAATTACCTTTTTTTAGGCCAGTAAAATTCATCTGAGCTAAATACTAATGAAACTGTGTAAGATAGCTGCTTCACAACTATTGGACTGACACAAATGTTAATTAGTGTATATTGATTCATATGTGTCACCTTTGCAATGAAAGGTACATTTTACTGACCGCTGATAATGCATTTTGAAATATTTATGGCGCGAGTAAGCACACACGCTATTGCAGCCAACAGTGTGTGAGCTTCAGATGCTGTACATTTCAAACTGGGGGGGTGTCAGAGAATGGGAAATTGCTTTCACATGTTTGAGAATAAGATTGATCTGGGCAGCGTGGATGTGGAGTGGAATGCCAAGTCACCGTTCTAATGGTATCAAAGCACAAGAGAAGGTAGCTGAGGGGAAGGCAACAGGGGTAAAATGGAAGAGAAATTGACATTGAGTACTGAGTTTATTTTCATAGAAGTACCATATATGAGTACTTCACATTTCCAGCTGCCGTCTGTCATAACAGGGGCAGAGGTGTAGCTTTTATTATTGGTCATATGGGAGGTGTTGCTTCTAGCGCAACATTAGCGTCATTTTCCATTCAGTAAGATACATGCACCGTTGTATCCTCACAAAATCAAATGCCTAAAATGGAGAAGGCAGACCGGATTAGCCAGTGTTGGAGCCCTTGTTTAGACAGATTAGCTCTGGAGGTTTCTGGTTTCCTGGGGGTTACCACAAGGTGAAGTGTGTGGTAGTGGAAAAACGGACGTTCACCATCTGGCTCATTGGGCGGAATGTTTCACCGTGTGGAATCTCTCACCAGACTGACACACAGACAGGCAGACTGACTTAGTCTGGGATGCTGTGGCCTTGAAATGAAATCAAGGGTGATGACGCGAAGAAAGCATTCCTGTCTCTCAATGGCTGTGGGGACCAGTGAGAAGGCAGAGGCTCACTGATTCCTAGCGCTGAGAAACAAAGACCACTGGAGGAGCTATTTACTGGGTTCTGTTTATCTGCTCCTTTCTACCACACTGCAACATGGACAGAGAAGTGGAAACCCATACTTTAAAAGCTGCTCACCCAAAGAAAAGAACATGCAGTTGTAAAGCTCATGTTTTCTTAAGGTAAATGTTGACTTTTGCTCCAACAATAATTAGGAAGAATATCTCAACACACCTACACTGGGAGTGCTCTCATCTCCCATTATTTCTGAGCTGACCTGACTTCCCTTACTGTTAGGCCCCGGTTCAGCTGATAATGGCAACTGTGTTACTCTGTTTTCTTTAGCAACTGGCCACTTCTACCTTCTGTCATCCATGGCGTCTTTGACGGGTGAAGGGGTAAGAATAACAAATAAAAGCAACTAAAGTTGGTCACTGTGGAGCCATCCTCTAGTCTTTTAAGCTTAGCCAGACACACATAATACTAATGTACTTGCTGTTGCACTTTTACAGTTTTCAATATAATTTTTGGTTAGTTTATACAACAGTGAAAGCTTTGCACTGGCATCAATTACCTTTAATTAACTTTACTGAAATACTCTTTGCACATAAAGATGTGCAATGAATTGCAGTTCATTTCTCCCAACCCATATCGTACATGAAGATTGCTTGTATTTTGTATAGTGTTGGGGTCCATGAGGCAAGGACTGGGCAAGAACAACTTGGAAAACATTGTGTGTGAGCAACCACATTTTGGGATCGCATATGGACTCAAAGATTTGAGACAAGAACATCTGTAAATATACAATTTTCATAGACAATTTTGCAATTTGATATAGTGTTGTAAGACCTACGTAGCTTCCCCCACCCCCCGATATTAGATAACAGTGAAAGTGACTTCAGAAGGTAGGATATCCTCTCACCCCAGGCAGCAGAGAGCTGTACATCTCCATGTTCCTTTAAACATAAGGAGTCCACAGGCAGAGAATGCAGGGATGTGGCTGCTGTGGATGAACTGCCAGGGCCCAATTTGTGTCCCAGTCTGCTGTGGTACTCACTCTGTTAGTCACGGACAGTATAGAAAGGAAAACATAGGACGGCAGCCCAATAAATTCACCAACCGGAATGAGGAAGACTGGAGGGTAATACTGCTGCTTAAAGAGCAAGGAGAGCTAATGAGCACTGGGTTAATGTGAGGTGAGTGGTAAAGAAGGTGTGAAGCCTGAGGTCACGGGCTGAGGACATGAGCCTTCAAAACAACATTCCAGCAAAAGCAACCAAGCAGCAGCTCTGATTCAGGTTCCACTTTCCTCCTCCTCTTTGATGGATAAACTCAACATCTGTGAGCAGCACTCACACGTTCCTCCATAAAACGCTTCCAAGCAGTTCCTCTGTCTGGCTTGACCAAAAGTCTGTGCAAGTTTATTGACTTCCTGTCTTGAGAGAAGGAGAGAGAAGAAATGTACAGTTAAGCCTCAAACAGGAACCAGACCCATTTGCTTCAGCTCACGAATCCTTTTTAACTACATTAAATGTAAGTGCATTGATTATGCTCATCAGAGTAGGATCCCCCACACAGGCCCTCTACACAGACATTCAATGTACAATAAATATTTATGGATGTGTATTTGTGATCATTTGTTTCCTCTGTAAATTGTACAGCTTGTTTTCTCTTTTTACTCCAGACCTAGTTTAATGTTCAGAATATCTGATTTGTATTTTGTACATCGATTATGCTTACAATTGTCTGTATTTTGTGTATTATGGTCTATTACTGACTTAACCTAAATACTGAGCAGTGATTTGGGCATGAGCAAACATACACGATATGGCAAAAGGTAAGTGGACACCCCAACTAATTATTGAGTTCAGGTGTTTCCGCCATACGCATTGCTCACAAGGGCATAAAATCCAGCACATAGCCATAGCCAAATCTCCATAGCCAAATCCCCATAGCCAAATCCCCATAGACAAACTTTGCCAGTACAATGGGTTGTACTAAAGAGCTCAGTGACTTTAAACATGGCACTGTCATAGAAAGCCACCTTTACCACAAGTCAGTTTGTGACATTTCTGCCCTACTGGACCTGCCCCTGTCAAATGTCAGTGCTAAAGATGTGAAGTGGAAGCATCTAGGTGCAACAACAGCCCAGCCACAAAGTGGTCGACCACGTGAAATCACAGAGTGGGCCGCCGGGTGCTGTAGGGCATAAAAATCAGTGTGCCTATCAACTGTGCCTCAGGAGATTTGTGAAATGGGTTTCCATGGCCAAGCAGGCGTACACAGGCCTCACATCAACACGCACAATGCCAAGCGTCGGCTGGTAAAGCATGCTGCTACTGGACTCTGGAGCTGTTGAAAAGTTCTCTGGTGTGATGAATCATGCATCACTATCTGTCAGTCAGATGGACAAATCTGGGTGTGGCAGATGGGAGTGCAAAGTAACGGAATGCATAGTACCTACTTTAGAGTTTGGTGGAGGAGGGATCGTGGTCTGGGATTGGAGGAGAGACGATGTTCTGAGACTATGTTTCAGGGTTGAAACTAGGCCCCTTTGTTTCAAGGAAGGGTAATCTAATTGCTACGGAATATAAAGAAATGTTGGACAATTGGGTACTTTCAACTTTGTGGCAATAGTTTGGGGAAGCCCCTTTCCTGTTCCAGCATGACTGTGACCCTGTGCACAAAGTGAGGTCAATAAAGACATGGTTTGACAAGATTGGTGTGGAGAAACTCGAGTGGCCTGCACAGAGCCCTGACCTCAACCCCACTGAACTCCTTTGGGATTAATTGGAATGCTGATTGCGCACCAAGCCTTCTCGTCCAAACCTCATTGCTTGACTTTAAAAATGCTCTTTTGGCTGAATGGACACAAATTACAACAGATACATTCAAAAAGCTTGTAGAAAGCCTTCCCATAAGAGAGGCGGCCATTACAGCTGCAAAGGGGGGCGGGGGTGGGGGTCATGTCCAATGTGCTCATAGGTGTACTGGCTGTCTGTCCATGTGCTTCTTGCCATTTAGTGTCCTTGGCAAATGTATGCAGCCCCAAGTCTATTGATAAATGATAAGTCAGGTACTGAATTATTCAAATTGTTTAAGTTGTGGGCAAATGAATGTCCTTCAACAACCTAATCCAACTGTAAAAGTATTACATAACACGGTAATAATAAAATGGGAGTATACAGAGTTTTCTGGGAGCAATTATGTTAATCTACATTCACCTCTGTTGGCAACTAAATTATAATCATGTGCAGACACAATTTAGATCATTATTACTAATTGAAGAAACCTCAGTGTCTGTGACATAGCCAAAAAATACGCTACTATACAGTATAGTAAGCAATGACTACACTTCCAGAATACATTCTCCTAACAGCTAAATGAGGACATGTGTCTGGAAAAACTGTTATTACCAATTCACTGGTCTCAGACAGGCTGTTGTTAAGAAAACCCCATTGTAATTTTGGGATCTGAGTTGCGTTCAAGTAGCCAAGCACATCTAAGCAGAAAGCAAAAGGTTGCTAGATCAAATCCCAGAGTCGGCTATGTCAAATATCGGTCTAAGGCCATCTGGGAAAATGTAAGCTGTGCGGGACCCCCTGGACATGAAAAATAACCAAAAACAATGTCAAAAGAATCCTGCAATAATCGTGAAAGAATGTAGCACAGGACTAAGTAAAAAAAAGATTAGGACAATACTCTACCTGAGCGAATTGCAGGTTTACATTCTAAGGCATGCCACAACAACTGTTAGGTCGGTCCTTTCCAGGACAGAGTGACTGCATAAACTCAGTTGGGCGAGGCTACATGGACATGCCTTGTGAAATTGATGATATATTTGACACAGTAGGGTCATTTGGATTAGGTTATTTCAGTCAGTTGTCTTAACAGGCCCAGTTCTCCTGTTTTTGTAACAATATCCTTCATTCATTTTTGGCTGAGTAATTGTACATAATTGTATCTACACATTTTTTAACAAAAATGAAAACATCAAGTGACTCTCAATTTTTTTTAATTTTTATAATTCTGTAAAGCCAGGGTTGGGATTTACCCAAAAGACTCATGCAGACTTCATCTTTCAGGCACCTTATTTCTCAGGCTTGTTTACAGTACCATTGATTGAGATCTCATCTTTCAGGGACCTTATTTCTCTGGCTCGTTTACACTACCACTGATTGAGACCTCATCTTTCAGATACCTTATTTCTCATTATGAGTCACTGCAAATGTGTGTCTAAATCTGGGTCTTACTGCTTTTCAGCAAAACCACTTAGGTTGGGAAAGTTACAGAGCCATGTAAGGAGAACTAATATAGCAGTTGTATCTTATTATATAATGAGATAACAACAATATTACAAAAATTGGATTAGATTATATCTAACATGGAATGTTAGATATTTAAAAAATAAGAAAGAAGTTTAGAAGTAGAATGACAGATTAGGATAAATAACATGGTAGGATAACTGACATGGCAGGTTAGGAGAATTTAACAATGTGATTGAGGAGAACTGACTTGGCAGGTTAGGAGAATCAGGTAATGGTTCAGAAAAAGGTTTGGGTTACAATGCCACAAGGAAGCATAGACCGTTTAGTGATCTAATAGGATCTCCGTGACCAGACAGCTGTAGAGAAATGATGGTGCCTGAGAGAAGAGGTGCCTTTCGATTTAATATCTACAGTTGGCTCACAAGTATATTTAATTGACTGATCGACTGGACTGGACTCAATCATATAATCCTTCCTTAAACATAGGTCCATACATGGTTGGTAATTTCAACCAGTCCTCAATGGCACTGCCCATGCTTTTTGGCTTTATAGAGACCTCGGTTATCAGCACACATGGGCTGCTACCTGTCCTTGTATTTCTTGTGTTGACGACATGCAATCTGGACCCCTTTAATCTGCTCACAGTGATAACAATAAAAAAACTGTTAACAAAACCTGCAAAACCTTATGCTGGAAAGTCCATCAGGCAGTGAGACAGACTCCCACTGATGCCCACCGGTGACCCTGCGGCCCGTCTGGAACACGTCTCCTGCCCAGGGACACGCTCTCTCAGACTACCACACGGCAACGCTGGCATGGTGTGAATCAGCGCCTTAGCAACGCACCTTCTGAAGGTCCTCTCTTAACAGTCAATAAAACTCGCTGCCAGAGGAACAGACAGGCCATGGTGAGGGGGAGTGCTGAATCGGCACATCGCTCTATTGTTTTAGGGAGAAATCTGATGACGTGGGGTTTTTCTGCGAGGGAGTTTGGGGCTCTTTTTAATGAGAGGAAAATCAGGTCTGGTAGCTATGTTTGCATTGTTGGTTGAGAAAGTATTCAGGAAGGCGATGGGATGGAAAAGCCCTGCGCTATTTGCGGTAGACGGTGAGAGGGAGAGCGGCTTGGTGACCACAGACTGTAGCGTTTCTAATGTTGCGCCACTGTGTTGGCCTTCCCTGGGTCTCCAGCATGTGCTCGCAGAAGGAAACAACCATGTGCTACTTAACAGTGACGCTGACCGGGGGGGACAACCGGTAATGTTGTCCCGGGCCCAGGCCTCATGGGGGGCCCATTTAGTTGGCTTAAATATAATTATTTATTAGTCAGTCGATCTAGGTATTTAAAACTACCTAGCTAAAACATTAAACGTTTATGACCTGTTTTCTGAACAGTAACATCATTGCTATTTATATATTTTTTGGCCTGGGGTTCCTGTTAGCGTCCCTGCTACCTAATTCTTTGGCCTGAGGTTCCTGTTAGCGTCCCTGCTACCTAATGTCAGATCACTTTCAGAACGGAATGACTGTGTGTAAATGTGCATTATGAGGAGGATTGATGTGATGGCTAAATATTTCTGTCTGCTCTAGCAACACTGAAGACGTAACATCGAACCCTGAAGCATGTTTCGCACAATAACGTTTGACAGCTTAAATATAACAAATGAGCTTAACAAGTCATAGTACATTCTACAACATCAGTTACAAGCTGACAGTTACACGACACTAATGACTCATTCGTCAAAAACCAATATAAGCAGATTAATCACAATGCCTATTGCCATTGGACGTAACTGGAATGTTATGCGGACAGAAGGTGAACAACACTTTTTTATATTCGTTTTCACATGCGCTGAGAGAACTTTTCTGTTTGCCAGTGGTCAGAGTCTTCCACATCAAACTCCACATAGTTTTAAGGTGATTATTTTATTCCACCTGCCTATGACATCATTACTGTTGTATTGCTTCTTTAAAATGACCTAGTGTGAATAGTTTGACTGCACACTGAAACTGAACTATAAGAAACATTTGAAATGTGGAACTACAACATGACACTAATCTCATGTCAAACGTTAATATTTACAGAGGACAAAAATGTGTCAAAACTGTGGTTTTGGGTATGATTTTTATTTTTCAAAAACTCATATGGGACTTTTTAAGTAATGTAATACAAATTAGGTTCTAGCTTCTTTGGCGGTTCATTCTCCCACAAGCTACAAGTCTACAGGCTTGGGTTACAGTCTGTTTGCCGAGATAGCAGGATTTCTTGAATGTCTCACACGTGCCCTAATGCCGTTACAGCGATACAGTACAGGCCAAGTATGAGTATTTGGCAGCCAGCTGTGTGGCAGGCTTATGACCAGTGAGAATGAGTGAATAAGTGCCTGGCTATGCCACTGGGCAGCCAAGGACTTGTAATCCCCTCTCTGGAGAGGAGAGCTACTCGTGTGGCTGAGTTTCATTACAGTACACCTCATGTCATGGTTAACCAGACAGAATGTACAGTGGGTGACAGTTAATCAGTTATACAAGCCACTTGTGATCATTTGTCTGTCAAGTTTACATTCAATTATGCATTTCAGCATGTAAGTTAGTAGGCCTGAACCACCACAACTACAGCTACAGCTCACTAAATAAGACCAAGCGCCCCAGCTGCTGGCTCACCTTGAGTTTCATTTGAAAGATTTCACAGGCATATAAAGTTTATAGTTTCCATTTTGTATTCTGATCCTCCATGTTAGCGAACGTGTAGGTGGCCCCCATTTGGCCCTCCATGGCTGCGGGGTTAGTTGGGTTTCATTGCGCATCAACGCACGACTGGCAAAATGACTCGGCCGGAGACTCGGTCCGCTCGCTCACCTGGGTGTTCTGCAGGTCAAGCACACACTGATGTAAATACAACCGAGAGGGACTCCCCTGAGAGCTGTGAATAATACGAGCTGTCAAACAGCCACGTATACTGCTGTGACATGAAAGCCAGTTGATTCCCCAGGGGGAAAGTGGAAACTCATTCATCTCTTGTTCAAGTATTTTACCATAAATGAAAAACGTTGTTGTTTACGCAAACTTTAATATAAATACACCTGACTTACTAATGTTGTACCATAAAATAATGGTTCCTCATTAGCAAATCGCACTGCTCAAAACCAACTAAGAGATCATATTTTTCAACAAGGACAAGAAAAAAATATTTTGGTCTGTTTTTATGCAAGCATACGTGACACTAAAAGTATATAACGTTATCATTTTTTCATTTTCTGTTCCTGAGGAGTCTTCCCAGGCCTTTGTAGAGGTGTTTAACAGAGTTGTGTAATCTGCCTGATTCACTGGACACTCCAGAGACACAAATCACCTCCCTCTGGCAAAAATCCTCCTTGAACACATTAGTGCTCCTCAAGCTTTTAGTTGGAGACAGGAAAATGCCTATGTCATGGAGTCACAAATCAGAACCAAACAGAAGGCGTGTTCCCTACTGCTCCAAAGTCTCATATCTGTGTGATTCTTAACCCCGGGACTGTGAAGAGAAAGGAAGAGAGGGTAAGTGAGGCTCTCCAATTAACCAATTACAGGCCTTTGCCTTCCATACTTTCCATTACTTAAGCAGAGGTCTGGGCGCTCCTGGCTTTGGCTCCATGGCGTCTGCTAGAAAGATCCCTGGGCAACAAGGGGTTGGGGGGGGCCTGATGCAGATGGATGTCCCTCCCCCTGGGCTCTGCGGCCAGTCCTGCTGTCATACATCAGAGGCCTGCTAGTCTAGACAAGATAATGGCCCCCACTCTCCCCAACTCGGCCGCAGAATAACAGGGTTCAGTTTGGCCGCTAAATCCATTTTACAGTATTTCACTCTTTCTCTCAATTCTTGTCCCTGCTTCCCTCCCACAGAAAGTCTTCAAAGATGACCTGCCGAGGTGTGGCATGATCACGATCAGGCAGAAGGTATAAGAGGAAGAGGGGTCGGTCGGCTTCCCGAGATCCACAGGGAGAAAAATAGAGAGGTTGAACTTGTAGGAAACGTAGTACGTTTGGAACTGTGGCTTGTCTAACCACAGACATGTTTTGCTTGGTTATGATTCCAACTAGGGGCCTCATTTTCCCACTGGGAGCATTCTCTCACTAAACGCTGAAACACATTGAGATACTTGACTGGGGCTTAATCAATACAGTCACACATAATGTATACATTTTTCCACTGATATATCAGAGCACTGCTATATTTTTGCACACGTGAGCAGGCAGTTACAACCCAGCCAAGAAAATCCCCTTCATTTACCTTTTATAGTGACAAACAGGCCCTCATTTGATGTATCGTTAGGTTCAAAATAAACATTTCATAGGTTGCAGTTCTCATTGTCAACCCAGTCAGGTAAACAGAGAGCTCATTTCTTATATAAAATATAATACAAGAGAGAAATTACACACAACCTTAAATGACTGAGTAGGATGGATTTGCGTACTGTATATATCTAAAACAGTATAGTAAGGAAGTCGTCAGGATTAAACTTAACGCAAAGTGAATATAATTCAGAATCAGTATATACAATGTCCAGTATGAGACAGCAGTGTGGACTGTGTTTGTGTTGGTGAACATGTGCGTGCGGACGTGGAGTGCGGGAGGGACGGTGTGTGCTCCAATTCTCCAAAGGATGAGCAGTTGTTCATGATGGGGCCTCTGCAGTGGTTTGTGGAGGACCCCAGGGACATGCCGGATTTCCTCAGCCGCCGGAGGTTCAAGATGCACTGTTGCACATTCTTCACCATGGTGTCTGTGTGGTTGGACCAGTTCAGGTCCTCAGCAACGCGCCCACAGGGGAGTGTGTCCATCAGAGCCCTTGTCGATCTGTACAGTGGTGGACTCCCTGCATATAAGTTGCCATCTTATCGCTCGTCAGATCATGCTCAGTGACCGCAAATCTCATGTGATGATACTTCAAATTAAACCAAATTTCACGCTACAGTAAACTTGCACAGGCCTATTACAACAAATAGTAGGCAAATTCTACTCATACTCAAACAGTTAGCTTCAAATGCCAGCATCATATCTTGACTGAAGCTGTCTCTACTTTGATCTGGCCAAGTATAGACTAACTGGGAAGACCAAGGCAAAGAATGTCCATATCCAGAGTTGATATTTAATCTTGGCCACCCCTCAGACACATTTACATTAAGCAAAATTATCATTGTAGTTCAATAAATATATCAAGATTTTTACATTATCACCACTCTTAATGCAGTTAAGCAACTGTGTCTGCCCACAGCCTATTAACTGCCAGAACATTGCAAACAGTGCTTGACTTGAGCTGACTTCTTATTTGGTACAAAGAGAACATCGGTTCCTTTTTTGGGAAGAACTATCTGGAACGGTGGAGGCTACCCGCGCTCCTTATTAAACAATTCAGCCGGTCGGTCACCTGCCCAGATTCACATTTTGAGGCAAAAAAGTAGTCGGACGTAGAATGAGATGTGATTGTGTTGTTATTTTTTGGGTGCGTGCGGCAATAGAGGCGCACTCAGCCCAGTTATGCACAATCACGCAAGGTTTTTCCATGTTTTAAAGTCCCAAAAGTCAAGCCGAACTTTTGGCTTTTTAACCTGGAATAATTAGTGAGGGAGACGTGACTTACATAAGTAGGACGAGTGAGACTTTCAGTTGTATTGTTTTGTTAATTCGGCTGGCAGCAGAGCTCTGGACAACATCACTGGCAGGATTTATTATGCTGTCCTCCAGCTCGATCAGCCCTGCGTCCAACATCTGTTTGTTTTACATTCGCAGAAGAAAAATGTATCAAGCCAGCTAGGCATGTTTATTACTCATAATTATAATAATAGTTGTAGTTAGTTGATTATTGATAGTCACAGACGTACTGTAGGAACTAAACATACACAGAGCTTTTTCTTATGTTTCACTAAAAGGACTTGAAAAATGACTTAATTTGAACGACTGTTAAGTTTATTTGAACACTGGCATTGGAGTTCAGTGGCAGGATTCATGAGAGGAAAAAATTATAACAGAACCTACAACTGAGTGTCTGCTTGAGAAAACTCAAATGACCGCTCTATGGAGCCTAAACAGATCTGACTCTCTGGAGGCACAGGGCAGGCGGCCTAGACATTGGTCAGGAGAGAAGCTGGGGGAAATTGACAGTGCTCTCGATGCTCCAGCAGATGCAACGCAGGCTCCAACAAGGAAGGTCCTGGCTGAAATTGATCTAGAAGGTAGCGTTGTGGGCTTGCAGTGCAGTGAAATCTGGGACGACGAGGGGATGAAATGTAATACACCTTCCTGCAGTAACTGCGACATTAACATCATATTTAGGATTATTGCTGGCAAGTATTGATTTAGACAAGATACATACAATAAAATAGTCAATGTAGAAACCTAAAAAGCACTGAAAAGTAGTACACATGAATCATTATAAACTGTCTCTTATACAACAGGCACTGAACCTTGTGCATGTAACTATTCAAGAATTCACAAAAAACCTGATCGCCAGCCTCTACTGAAGATAAAAATGACTGAGAACGAGAGTGGGTGGCGACAGAGTTCGAATGTCAATTCCAGCCTACTGATCGGCAGACAGGAAAGAAATTTTAAACAAGTCCATATAAAAAATATTTTTACAAAATAGCGCAAGACAGAGAGTGCTTTCTCAAGAAAGAAGAACACATACCCGTTCCCTTCTGGTCTAGACATTTTAAATGAAGCTAATTATGAAAATGCTAAGCTGTAGATTGTTAACATATGTTAAATAGGCCAGGCTGCAATAGAAAATGCACACGAAACCTTTAACATTCACAGCCAGACAAGTCATAACAACTTGGAGGGCTTGCTGGGCAATTAAAGCTGAATGATCAGATTAATAGCGATAAAAACAAATGTCATAAAGCATTATTTTTTTTATAGTGCAGGCAAAGCAAATGTTTATAAACTGCCTGCTTTTATATCATCATAGGCTTACTATGCTAATTGCTTAAACAATAATTGGCTGAATGACTGGATTAATGGTTATATCTGATGTGTGCCTATATTAATTGACATAAGCCTATTACTGCCGTTTCCATGTAATAAAATACTTAAACCCCTGAATGTTTTAACCTACGCATGGGTCAACATTAAAGTTCAAATGATAGACATTGTGTTTTGCTGGAAAATTGGCGACTGCTGTCACGTTTTAGCACACAAACACCTTGATTAATGAGGTCCCTGGAAGGGTTACTCTGCTTCCACTCTCTTTGCGGCGGACTGAAGTATTCCTCAAGTCAGACATCATAAGGAGAACAGATTGATGTCCCACCTGATGTCTTGCCCATATGTACCAATGTGGCACTGAAGACTACATAGACTAGCTATCACATTTCCACTTTGGTCTCCCTTTGCCAACACATTTTTGGACTCTGGCTTTCATCATTTATCATTGATGCCAAAACTCACCCCTCTGATTCGTAACCCTTTATTAAGCGTAGTTAACAACCATATGCATGATAAACTACAGCCAGTAATATTGACATGACATGTCAGTACCTTTTTTCCATATTTTTAAGGAATTTATCTTCTCTAAGTAATACATTTATTGCAATGTAAAAGCCATAATTCTCGTCAGACATACTAACCAAGTCCATCAGAATTGATCTACAGTACATACAGTATCTTCAGCGTAGGAAAACAGAGGCCAAGCTGAGGCCATATACTGCAAGCCCTTTCAGGTGTTAGGAGATGGTCTGACATTGAAATGACTCCAGCCAAGACAGATGATGGTAATTTTAAAACACATGACATTGCTGGAAATTCAACAGTATTACTTAGTCAATGTCATGGCATTCATTTACATGGCGCTCAATGTTTGATGTGCAGGAAATAATGTGATGTGTGTGCGTGTGTGTGTGTATAGATCCCAGTGTGAACGTCCAGGTCAGTATCCAGAGAACAGAAGCCGAAGACTCGTTTCGTGTGAATCTCAGACTCCAGAAGTGAGCCATCAAAAATACATTCCATGGAATACATACTTCAACAAAAGCCTATATTTTTGTGTTATGTATGATTCCCTTGGAGGTGATTAGGGGGGAGGACTCTGACCCTGTGTTGAACAATCTGTCTGTCAGTGAAGAGTTCAACATGCAGACCATCTTAGACCAAGTCACAGGAATGGACTCATATAACATTCAGGCTCTAACCTCGTCAGAAACTAACCCTTTCCAGGATTTGGAGAGAAGGGGATGATGGGAGTCTGGCTTTTAACCTTCAGACCATGGAGTGATTCCTTTTCAGCATGTGGAATGAGGATGACGATAGTACGGATTACACCTGGACTTTAACCTTCAGACCCTGCAGTAAATAATGATCAGGATGTGGAAAGTAGGGGATGATAGGAGTAAGGATGGCACTTGGCCTTTAACTTTCAGAACTTCCCCAACAGAATGTTATACAGTGCCTTTCCCAAAAAGTATTCAGACATCTTCAATTCCTACATATTTTGTGTTTTAAACAAAATTGACAGTTAATTCAATGTATTTTTTGCCGTCAATCTAGACACAATCCATAAAGACAAAGTGATGTACATAAGTATTTAGAACCGTTTGGAAATCCAAGTTCTCCATTGCATTGTTTTTTATCATCTTTGAGATGTTTCTACAACTTGTTTGGAATCTACTTTTGGCAAATACAAAAGATTGGAAATGATTTAGAAAGGTATCCACCTGTCAATATAAGATCTCACACTGCAGAGCGTGTCAGAGCAAAAACCAAGCTATGAAGTTCAAGGAACTCTCGGTAAACCTCTGAGATAGAATTGGCTTAGGAATACATATTTAAAAACATTCAAAACAAGTTCCCAGAAGCATAGTGAGCTGCATCATTGTGAAATGAAAGAAGTTTAGAACCACCAAGACTCTTTATAGAGCTGGCAGTTCAGCCAGTAATTCAGTAATTGGGCAATGAGGGTCTTTGCCAGGGATGTGACAAAGAACACAATGGCCGCTCTAACAAAGCTTCAAGAGTTTTTTCAAGATATCGGGGAACCTGACAAAAAGACAACTATATCTACAGCACTCTATCAGTGAAAGTGGACTGTAATGTTCTGGAACAGAAATGTAATGTTAGATGTGTGTGAAACAGTTAATGTAATTTCAAATGTTACCTTTCATTATCAAACATCTCCCATTGCATCATAGAAAACAAGTAACAAAATGCCGTTGCAATAGCCCTTCCTGTTACTCTGAAAGTTGTTACTAGCCAATTTTGTTGTTTTAGGTTCCTCAGCGGCCACTCTTTAGTTATCTAGCCCTCTCTAATTCAGTTAAGCAAAAACAAACAACGCTAATTTTTAAGTGTCCAACTTACTATTGCTTTGTCCCCCTTTTAAAATATAATTTGTATCTTCTGACACACATATATATATATATATATATATATATATATATATATATATATATATAAAAAGCAACATTATAAACCAACTTAAATCAAGAAATATTATTAGAGAAGTCATAATTTTCACTGCGTTTCGCTTTTACAGATAAATATATTGGTATATTCAAATAAATAGTACAATTTTATATTGTTCAGTGTTTCAGTGTTTGTACTTTCGTACACATATTGTCTCACAATAGTCAGGTAGCCCTAGACACCTCTTTGTCCTGGACGTCCTGTTGTCAGCTCAGAATATTTATTCAAAAACACCATGCTTTAGCTAGGTTCACAGTCCTTTAGCATCAAGATAGCTGCTTCCATAGTATAATCACTGAATTTAGACCATATTGAGTGTGTACTTCCTGTTTCTCTGACTGGCCTGGAATGCCTGAGACATTTGAACCCACCTCAGGACTACCGGGCCTGATAATTCCAAGCTGTTATACGATATGACCTCCAGTTGTATTTCAGGCTAATGTTCGCATATCCAGAGTACCAACTCTGTGCATGGTCGCACAGCAGTTTTGGATCAGATGTGCCCTGCAGTTTGGTAGCTGGAGAGAATGTGCCCTGCAGTATTCTGTTCTGACTATATGTATAAATTGTGACTTTTTTAGACAACAGCTCAGTGCTTTCAGTCTAAAGAATGCAAAAGCACTGATTGGAATATGTGTAGAATGGGGTGTGGGTGGAGGACATCTAGAGATGTTAAGAACCATACTGTTGCACAGGCGTTACCCAATATGTATCTATTTTTACCTGTTGTTACCCTAACATTTATCAGTTTGCAACTCTTCATTTAGTTTGGGGCATAACACAGAGTGATGGTTTATTTCACAACTTCCCCATTCATCAATCCCATGCTCTCCTCCATGCTAATGTCCATAGATGCCTTGTGTGTATATCCCAGGAATGTCAGACCGGTATTACTTTCCTTCCACCAAAAAAGGATCACAACAGCCCTAACCCAGGAATGTCAAACAGCAATATATGGACGCACCCCAATCAAGCCTATTTACAGTATGCCTTCACGTTTTCCATGATTAAGGCTACCTCCGTGTTGTACAATCCAATGCAATCACACACAACTCCAACAACACACAAAGCCATGGTATCACGCAGCCTTCACCTGTTTGTGATTTGTCAAATTAGCTATTGTGATAGAGGAAATATGTGTCTGCTGTCTGATTGTGACAGGCTGAAAATGAGTCACATTTGGTTGGAGAAACCATAAACACATATCCGTTACTATTTATCTTTTACACTCCTCCATGAGTGTCTCATAATCGAATATATGCAGCAAAGTTAGCTCCTTGCTTGTACTGCAAGATACTGTAGCAGGCCTGTTGACTGTTAGCTCCTTGCTTGTACTGTGGGGTAGTGTAGCGGGTCTGATGACAGTTAGCTCCTTGCTTGTACTGTGGGGTAGTG